>UESW01004850.1:537773-609813 GCA_900491605.1 Calamus simplicifolius | reverse complement strand
AGGTAGATAGATTAGCGGATAGGATCATAACAACGGGTAGAAAGGTAGATTTTGAACTATTTGAAGCTGAGGGATTTCTTGTTGGGAGACAATTATTGAGATGGGATGGGAGAAAATATGTTCCTGGATTGCCCGACCTATCCCTCACTGTAAAGGAATTCTACAAAAATCTGTCTAGAGGTGATCACGGCCTAGTTAGCAATGTGAGAGGACATAGGCTCTCTGTTACTGTTGAGCTTCTTTCTAGACTGTTGGATCTACCTTTATCTGGCACTGCCACCTTTTCTTCAGAAGACCGTAGTCCCGCTCTTGCTAGATTATTAAATCGGGATGTTGTCGGATTTGAAGAGGTTTTTGCCAATCAACTTTCATTAGAACTGAGATTATTACATAATATTTGCAGTAGGATACTCTTTCCAAAGACCGGAAGATTTGACTATGTATCGGAAAGAGATATCTTTGTGATGGATGCCATTGTGACAGGCAAACCTATAAACCTTCCCAGTATGATACTATGGTACATTGCAGACTGTGGAGGAAAAGAAAGTCTAGCCTGCCCTATGGAATGATCCTCACAAGATTTTTCTGAGCCAAGGAGTTGTGATTTCAGATAATGAGCCAATGAGGAATCTGCGACATACTGACTTTTTATAGCTTGGCCACCATTCATAGAATGGGTTTTATCAAGAAGAATGGAAAATGGGAGAGGAAAGGACTGATAGAAGAAAGAGCTACAGATGTTGAGGCTGCAGGACCTTCAGTCAGACATCCTTCACCTGCACCTCGAGCCCTTCTGCTTCTGCCCCTGCTCCAGCCCCCTTCCATTTTTGATCAAGCTTCATCTTCTGCCGGTTTCTCAGATCAACAGCTAATGCAACTCAAAGTTCTATTTGATGATCAATCTGAAAAACTTAAATCTGAATTTGAGAATAAGTTCATGAATTTGAGGGAGACTCTTTATTCATTGGATGATCGTATCTCTAAGATGGAGTCTACTCTCAGCTCTTCTTCGGTATCTTTAAGTGGTGATCTCAAAAATATATTTGAAGAACTTAAAGATATATGCGGAGATGGAGAGACTTATGCAAAGTGCAATGCGGAGCTACAAGACAAGATTTGACTGCTTGCACCTTTGTCGATGAGAGGCTCAAAGATTATGTGAAAATTCAATCTGATGGAATGAAGAACATAGTAGATCATTTAACTAGGATTGTAAGAACTCATTTCTGAGTATTAGATTTTCAATCCTTGTATGTACTGAAATTTTTGTTTTGATATCAATGTATTAAACATCTTGATGTATTAGACCTTTTGATGAAATGAATTCTCTATGTTGATTACTCAATGTATTTCCTTCTTTCAATGAATGAATGAAATTGTCAAATCTTATCTTGATTGAATGAATGTTTATGCTTCTCTACCTTTTTGTTGATAACAAAAAAGGGGGAGAGTTTTATAGTTTTATGATTGTAAATACATTTGAGAAAATCAAAGTAATCAATGAGATAAACAATGGGATATTTATTTAAGTTTCATAGGGGGAGCTACCTCATTCAGGGGGAGCCTAAGCCTAACTATGAAAACAAAATAAATTCACTAATCAATCATGCATAAACTCAATGTTTTTGTCATCATCAAAAAGGGGGAGATTGTTGGAAGATTATTGAAAAATTATATGACCCAATCCTTTTGATTTTGATGATTACTAAAAGCCATTGAGTTCATTAAAAGATATAATGAGTTTATTTAAATGAGCAATAAATTTATTTTGAACAATCAATGAGAATGTTAAAGTTTGACTTTAATCAATTTTGAAAGTAACTTTAAGCTCAATGTTTAAACTTTCAAAAAGAAATTTTATAATTCATGTTTTATTCAATGAGTTTTTGGAATAGTTCTTGAATCAATTCTTAATGTCAATTTTATTGAATTCAAGTCAAAACAATGAATTAAAATGAATCTGGAACGATTTTAATGTCAATCAGAAAAGTTTCTGATTTTTGATACGTTCCGGAGCCGACTCTTGAGTTTCAGAGTCGACTCCGCTCAGTGTACAGAAATGTGCATCTGTCTCGAGTCGACCCACGAAATTTGTCGAGTCGACCCCTGATTCTGTCGAGCCGACTCCTGACTGTGCGAGTCGACTCCGCTCAGACACCAGAAGAGTGTTTTTCTGAGCACTTCGCGAGTCGACCCCAAGCTTTTCATGAGTCGACTCCCGACTTTCAGGAGTCGACACTTTACTTTTGGTGAGTCGACCCCTAACCTTTATAAACATTTCTATTTTTGGTAAGACGAGCTCGAGCCGACTCGGGAAAAGCATGAGTCGACTCCAGCAAATCTGGGCGAAATTTTTACGGATGCCAACTCAGCTCCAACGGTAAGTTTTTTGATTAACGGCTATTTTTCTTTGTCTCTAACGGCTATATTCTTGCAGAATCTATAAATAGAGAAGCTCTTTTCAAATCAAAGAGACAATAGAGAGAGATATTTATTTCAAAGAAAAAGAAAGGAAAAATCAAAAAAAGAGCTTATTGAAAAAATCCGTGATTCAAAATAGAGTGAAAGAAAGAGTGTGAAATCAAAGGAAGCTCCATCTGTGCTCAAGCTCTACAATCCAAGGAAGCTTCAGAAGAAATCCAAGAGCATCAAGTGATTTCCACCACTCAAAGAAAAGGGGAAAAGCCCAAATCAACTCCAAACTCATTCTGTGAGAATCCGTGCTGAGGCCGATTCTACACTCAAAGGAGTTGAAGAAAAGAAGAAAAGCTCAAAGCCAACCAACTGCAAATCAGGCTTTTCTAAACTTATTCTTATTTTTGTTAATCTGCTCATTAAGGAGCTTGTAACTAAAAAACAATTTCTATTTTTGTGCTAGTTCAATCAGGGATTGAACTAGTGGAGGTAGTCTTACCTCGGTACAAGCTTGGTTAGCTTGTGTTTGGGTTTTGTGCTGGTGAGCCCGAAAACCGGCTGGGTTCGTTGTGATCCCGGAAAACAACAAGTTTGAGTTGTGAGCTTGTAAAACAACTCGGCTGTAATCTAGGGAGATTATAGTGTGGACCCAAGTGAATCTTGGGAGTGGACGTAGGTGTTGGATACACCGAACCACTATAAAACCTTGTGTTTGCCGTGCTCATTTGTCTCTCTCTATCTCTCTTATATTTCTGTTGTGCATTGCTTTAAGTTAATTTCTCTCACTTGCACATCTTGAGTAAATTTGTTTAAAACATTTCAAAAAGTCTTAAATTTTTAAGAACCCAATTCACCCCCCCCCCTCTTGGGTTGCCATCTGGGCCAACAGTTTGTGAAGATGAAACTTCTCATGAAGAATCTCCTAGCTATGGACTCCACCCTAATGGGGTTCACTGGCGATGTCATTACCCCGGAGGGGGTTGTAACCTTGATGGTCCATGCGGGGACCTGGCCCCGCATGGCCACTGTGTATGCAAACTTCCTGGTGACCAAGCTTCAGTCGCCCTACAACGCGATCTTGGGAAGACCCGGCCTAATGTCCCTCAGAGCCGCCGTCTCCATCCCACATCTTGTTATGAAGTTCCCTACCGAGCGAGGGTTGGTGTAGTTCGAGGAAGCCAAGCTATAGCTCGGTAGTGCTTTGTCACCAGCTTGCAATCGAAATTGCCCGAGGTCGATGGACTGGACGCTCAGGAGGATTTTGTCGAGCAGCAAGGAGAGCTAGCCGAAGAGCTAGAGGAGGTACGTTGGACGAAGCTCGGCCCGACCGAACCATAAGGATCGGGTCGCTACTGAAGGGGAAGCCCCGACTGGAGCTGATCGATTTTCTCTGAAGGAATGCTGATGTGTTCGCTTGATCGGCCTCGGACATGCCTGGGATCAGCCCAGACGTCCTCGTCCACCATCTTAATGCGAATGAGATGTCCTGGCCCGTGAAGCAAAAGAAAAGAAGCTTCGCCCCTGACCGACAGAAGGCGATTGAAGAAGAGGTGGACAAGCTCATCAAGGCAAACTTCATTCGGGAGGTAAATTATCCAAGCTGGCTATCCAATGTTGTTATGGTGAAGAAGTCGAATGGCAAATGGCGGATTTGCATCGACTTCACCGACCTTAATAAAGCATGCCCGAAGGACAGTTTCCCTCTCCCTCGGATCGACCAGCTCGTGGATGCCACTTCAGGTCATCAGATGCTGACCTTCATGGACGCATACTCAGGCTACAACCAAATTCGGATGGCACCGAGGATGAAGAAAAGACCGCCTTCATAACCGACCGAGGTACATATTGTTACCGTGTCATGCCGTTTGGTCTAAAAAATGCAGGCGCCACTTACCAAAGGCTGGTAAACAAAGTCTTCAAGGAGCAAATCGATCGGAATATGGAGGTGTATGTTGATGACATTCTGTAAAGAGCAAAGAAGCATCCCAGCATATTGGGATCTCTCTAAAGCTTCGCGACACTCCGAAAATATCGGATGAAGCTCAATCCAACAAAGTGCGCCTTCGGTGTCAACTCGGGAAGTTTCTGGGCTTCATGGTTTCTCAGCGAGGCATTGAAGCCAACCCGCAGAAGATTCAAGCCCTTCAGCAAATGACGCCCCCAACATCTATCAAAGAGGTCCAGCGCCTGACGGGAGGATTGCGGCCCTCAACCGCTTCGTGGCTCGGTCGGCCGAGAGGAGCCTCCCTTTCTTCAAAGCTCTTCGATCTGCCAAGAACTTTCAATGGACTCGAGTGCCAAAAATCATTCGAGGACCTCAAGAAGTATCTCGGCTCGCCACCCCTCCTCAGCAGCCCCAATCCGGGAGAAATGCTGTTTTTGTACCTGGCAGTCTCTGAAGGCGCAATTGGCTCGGTTTTGGTCAGAGAAGAGAAGAAGACCAAAAGCCGATCTACTATGTCAGCAAACTACTCCGGGATGCCGAGACAAGGTACACCCAAATCGAGAAGCTGGTCTTGGCCCTGATAACATCGGTTCGAAGGTTGCGACCATATTTCCAAGCACATTCTGTGACGGTCCTTACCGACCAGCCCATCAAGGCGGTGGTCCATCGCCAGAGACATCAGGAAGAATGGCAAATGGGCCGTTGAGTTAAGCGAGCATGATATCCGTATCAACCTCGCTCGGCCATCAAAGCCAGGTTCTAGCTGATTTCCTCCTTGAATGCACCATCCCAGAAGATGGCTCCACTCCGAACTCCTCCGAACATCCAAGATCAAACGCCCTGTGGCTGCTCCACGTCGACGGATCCTCCAATGCCAATGGCTCGGTGCTGGTTTAGTCCTTACCAGCCTAGAGGGGGCGACCTTCGAGTACGGCGTTCGATTCTCCTTCCCAGCCTCCAACAACGAAGCCGAGTATGAGGCTCTGCTCGCTGGACTCCGAATCGCCCGTGATCTAAAAGTGAAGAGCTGAATGCCTTTACCGACTCTTAGTTGGTAGCCGGTCATGTGCGGGAAATTCGAGGCCCGGGAGCCAAACATGATTCGGTATCTCCAGCAGGTGCGGGACTTGCTTTCTCACTTCTCTGAATTTGAAGTTATCCAGATCCCCAGATCCAAAAATGCTCGTGCCGATCTATTATCCCGGCTTGCGACTGCGGAGTCGATGGTTCCGAACAAAAGTTTCCCTTGGAAATCCTGGAAAAGCCTAGCATCATGGAGGCAACCGAGTGATGCAGATTGAGGTCGAACCATCCTGGTTCGACCCCATATTGAAGTATCTTAAAGAAGGGTCGCTCCCAGCCGACCGCAAGGAAGCAAGGAAGCTGAAATTGCAAGCTACCCACTATGTGCTGATCGACGACCAGCTGTATAAGCGGTCCTTTTCCATGCCGCTGCTCAAATGCCTCCGCCCGTCTCAAGCTGATTATGCTCTTCGGAGGTACATGAAGGAATTTGCAGCAATCATCTGGGGAGCCGATCTCTATGCCACAAGGTGCTGCGCCAGGGATATTACTGGCCTACCATGCAAAAGGATGCCGATGATCTCGTCCGAGCCTGTGACCCGTGTCAGAGGCACTCCAACATCCAGAGGCTCCCCTCCGCTAGTTTGGTCCCTATTTCCTCCGCTTGGCCCTTTGCTAAGTGGGGGATGGATATTCTTGGCCCTTTTCCCCTCGCCACCGGACAGAGAAAATTTCTATTTGTCGCCATCGACTACTTCACCAAGTGGGTCGAGGCGAGGCAGTAGCCCAAATAACCGAAGCTCGGGCCAGGGACTTCGTGTAGAGATCCATCATTTGTCGCTTTGGCCTCCCGCATACCATCATCACCGACAATGGCAAGCAGTTCGATAATCCCAAGTTCCGAGAATTCTACGAGGATCATGGCATCAGTCATCGCCTCACCTCAGTAGGGCATCCGCAAGCCAACGGAGAAGCCGAGGTAACAAACCGAACCCTACTTCAAGGGATTAAAGCTCGGCTCGCCAGAGCCCGAGGCAGATGGGCGGACGAACTTCATCATGTTCTATGGGCCTACTGCACTACCCAGAGAATCCCCACCGTGAGACCCCATTCCGGATGGCCTTTGGCACGGAAGCCGTCATCCCTGTGGAGATAGGCCTCCCTTCTCCACGAGTGAAAAGCTACTCAGAAGAAACTAACGATGAGCAGCTTCGCACTAATCTCGATCTAGTGGAAGAGATCAGGGAGAAAGCTCGAATTAGAATGGCTGTGTACCAGCAAAGAGTGGCCCATTACCATGCCTCTAGAGTCGAAGGGAAATCCTTCTCACCCGGCAACCTGGTCCTCCGAAAGGCATCCGTCTCCAAACCACTAGAGCAAGGTGTTGCCCAGATGTAGCAACCCAAGAGGGGGGTGAATTGGGTTATTAAAAACAAATTGATTACTATGCAAGTATGTGCTTAAACCCTAATTTGATTTGCAGCGGTGTAGTGGAGTGCACAGAATGATAACAGTAGAGAATCAAACAACCACAAACACACAGAAGTTTATAGTGGTTCGGTGCCAAACTCAGCACCTACATCCACTCCCCAAAACCTTTGGAATTCCACTAATCGTATCACAACGATTACAACCTCTAGCCAAACCAGGCTAGCCCTCTTGTTTATACGGCACAAGGTAGCCAAAAACCCCTAGCCACACCAGGCTAGTCCTCTTGTTTCACGGCACAAGGAAGCCAAAACCCCTAGCCAAACCTAGGCTAGTCCTCTTGTTTCAAGGCACAAGGAAGCCCAAAATAATCAGGGTTAACACTAACCCTTTTACAAAAACGATCAAGGAATGATAAAGAGAAGCTCCCACAATGAGCAAATATTCAGAGTATACTTTACAATTTTTGAAGCAATAAACTCAGCAATAAATGAACGAGGTCGAAGTAGCTGAAGTCTTGATTGCTTGAAAAGCTTCAAAGATCCGGATGACTTTTTGGAGCAATGAATGAACTTGAATGCACAACAACCACTCAACAATATGCAATATAAGCTCTTTTCTTGGATTTTCTTTCTCTTTAAAAACTCTTTTTCAGAATCGTCATGGTGTGCTTCAAATCCCACCTTTTTATAATCATCCAACAAGAAAAGATCGTTAGATACATTAGGAACAAATGGAAATAAAAATGGGAAGAAAATATAACCGTTATAAATGTTTCCCTTAAGCATTGAATGCTGATCTCCATTTGAGGAAGGAAGAGCACTGCAAAAATTCAAAAATCCAAAAGTTAAATGTAGCTTAAAATAGCAATAGAGAGAGAGTAAGAGAGGAAAGAGCAAACTCAAGAACTCAGGCGGTAGTTGGCTGAAAAAATAACTCCAGGCAGCTGAAGCAAGAAACCATTCGGCCAAGAGATAAGCAAAAGTCCCCAGCTAGCTAGTCAGCTAGCTCACAAGAGAGGCCACAGGGAAAAAACGTCCAGAGGCAGCTCATTAGTTAGCTAAAAAGTTGCTAGTTAGCTCTCCAGCTAACTAACAGCAAAAGCAAACGGCCAGGACAAAAAGTGCAGAACACTTAGTTAGCTCACCAGCTAACTAAACAATCGATAGTTAGCTCTCCAGCTAACTAACAGGCAAAACAAAAAAGTCAGAGAAAGTGCGTTGCCAGTTAGCTCCCCAGCTAACTAAAAAAGAAGCTCTCGGCTGCAGGAATAACAGGAGATGGGAGTTAGCTCTTCAGTTAGCTAAAAGATAGCCAGTTAGCTCACTAGCTAACTAATTCAAAAATAGTAAGAACCGCCCAGCTTAGTTAGCTCTCCAGCTAACTAACGAAAAGATAGCTAGCTTTCTAGTTAGCTAAGCAGAGAAAGCAAATGGCCAGTGGAGAGAGGGAGTAGCTCTTCAGCTAACTAAAATTTCAAAATCACGGCCACAGCTTACAGTGAAAATAGTTAACTAACCAGTTAGCTCCAGGATAAAATAGTTAGCTAAGCAGTTAGCTAAAGGAACTGCCAGCTAGCTAGAAGACCTGGCAGCTAGCTCAACAGTTAACTAGAATTTAGGCAATTCGGCCAGGCAAGCTAAAAGAAATTCCAGTTAGCTATCAGGCACCACAAGCTAGCTAACCAGCTAGCTAGAAAAGGAGAGTGTTCGGCCAACTTACAGTGACGAAGATTAGTTAGCTGAAGGAACTCCAGCTAGCTAACAAGCTAGCTAACCAGCTAGCTAAAATACAATGACGTTCGGCCAAGCACTGAGAATGTTTCCCAGTTAGCTGAAAGTCGTGCCAGCTAGCTAAATGGAATAACAAGCTAGCTAACCAGTTAACTCCCAAGCTAATAAAAAATATTCAAAGCAATTAAATGAAGTACTTTCTTACCAATGAAATTTTGCACGAAGATACTTACTTGCAAGGCGACCGAACTTCCCTGTATCAAGCTTAGAGTTGCCTAATGTTTTGTAATCATCAAAATCAATCTGGGGTCAACAATCTCCCCCTTTTTGATGATGACAAAACCTTTAAGCATAAAGAGCAAATATAGGAAGTGACAGGAGTGTAATCAGAAAATATTAATTTCTCCCCCTGTCAAACTGAATAAGTGAACTCTTTTTCTCCCCTGAATATATGGAGTTATTACTTTACTCCATTCCTTAATGTATGCAATATCTTCTCCCCCTTTTTGTCATTAATCAAAAAGAAGTTTGAAGAGTTTTGCAATAAATTTAAGCATAATATATCAAGGAGATGTAAGCAATCATACATAATTTGAGCAGTCATTCAGATCATTACAAAATAGAGTGATACAAACATTACATGCATGGTCTCAAGTCATAAAACATAGTCATAAACATGCATCACAGAAACAGTACTAAGTACGGTTACAACATAAGTCAAACATAATCACTTGTCGTCATCAGAAGAAGAAATATGCACTGAAGAAACATTTGGCTTGTTTGAAGATCCAGGCTTGTCGGAGGAAGGCGTGTCGGTGGAGTCCAAAGGTGCGGATGAGAAAAAGAAGCATCAGGCGCAGAGGCGGCAGAAAGAGTGATGAAGTCTCCATGAGTTGACTCAGCCTTGAGAGGGTTGCAGTCCAATGGTCAACAGCGTTTGCTGCATCCCGGGTCTGGGTCTCTGTAGATCTCATTCGATGCTCTACCCACTCTGCCTTAGTTTCAAAATTCTCAAGCTTACCTTTTAGGAAATTAATCTCTTTTAGGATCCGCTCCATGACAGATTCATTGTGATGAAAAACTCTTCCATTGAGAATGTTCACATCATGGACAAGTCTCTCAAGAATAAGTTTAAACTGAGATATGTTTTCAAAAATAGAAGAAATATGTGGAACAGAGTCTGATCATTGACAGAAGAAGCGCTGTCTCCAGAGCTTCGACTAGAAGAGGCAAGGGTCAATTCATTGATAATGAGGCGAATTTGATCATCACTTATACGACTACAGGAAGAGGAGCAGGACCTTGATTGTCATTACGATAAGAAGGTCCAGGAGCATTCATATTGGGTGGATCAGATTGAAAAGGATTTTGATCATCAGACATAGCAGCAAGGTAAGGATTCGGATGGTTGAAGTCAAAGTTGAAGAAGTTCTGAGGAGAACAAGCAGATTGAGTTACAGTATTACAGTTGGCGGTGGCAGATACTAGACTGACCAGTTCTAGACCTAACCTTTAACCAAATACCATCCCGTTTGGCAAAGTCCATACGGTGCAGTGAATGAGCATTAAAAATGTCAGAGTGACGTAATGCCACTGCAGTTTCTCCCTTAAGCTTAATATTGAAAAACTCAAATACATAAGTGAGAAACATTCCGTAGGGCAATGCAGCCTTAGATCTAGACAAGGATTCTTTCATTACGGTCAACATTAGTTGAGGTAGATCAACAGGGTCTTCTATTAAGATGTCATACATTATGCATATGTCCCTATCATTTACTACATTAAACGAACCAGCACGAGGGGCTAGGATTTTGGCGATGATACTGTGAAACAGTCTATTTTCTACAGATAGCATGTTGGCATCTAGAGTTTCAATATTACTGGCTTCACTATCATCAATATTAAGGATTAAACCTATTTTATATCCACGTTCACTGGGTAGGACTTCTAAGAAACCATCAGATGGAATATTAAGAGCACATCCTAACGTTTTGCAGTCTAGGTCGATTTTAGTCTTTTTCACAAAGGAAGAGATAGTTCCACTACCAAAAGAGATATTTTCATAAATTCCCTAATAAGCTCAGGATAAATAGGTCTCTTGGTAGAAAGAAGCTTATCCCAACCTTGATTAATTAAAAGCTTTCCAATTTTAAAACCTTCTTGTTCTAAGAAGTTAAAATCAACTAACCTTCCATGAGCAAAGGATTTAGATGCAAGAAGGGAGTTGATATGAGATGAAGAAATAGAAGACTTCCGGCGAAGATCGGCACAATCATCATCTCTAGCGACTGCCTTCTTCTTGGGAGCCATCACTATCTTCAAGATGGATGATTGAATGAATGGAGGAAAGAAAGAGATCAATGGAATGAAGAGAGGATGAGAGAGGAGAGAGGACGCTCGGTGAAGACGCTCGGTTGAGGGAGACGATCGTGGAATGAAAGAATTGATTTGGTAAAAAGTTATATAGAGAGATGGCTTGATGGTTAGCTGGCCAGGTGACTGTTTGGTTGCCTGGTCAGGTAACTGCCATGAATAAAATCAAAAAGGCTTCAAACGTCCGGTTGGTGGATGGATTTAAGGAAGTATAAGTTGGCATTCATAAAGATGAAAAACTTAAAGCATGCAGCATACTCAAGCAATTAATTTGACAGGATGTTCCCTTTAATTGATTTGATTTAAAAGATGTCACATCAATTAGATATCATATCAATTCATTAATTGATTCATTAAATGGTTGGATCAAACATTCCCAATTCTCTTCTGATTTCATAAAATTTTGTTTCATCAAGAGGCTTAGTGAAAATATCAGCAATTTGATTTTCAGTGTTTAAAATTCAATAACAACATTTCCATTATTTACGTGATCTCTAATGAAATGATGTCTAATTTCAATATGTTTGGTTCTGGAATGTTGAATAGGATTCTTAGTTAAATTGATTGCACTTGTATTATCACATTTTATAGGTATTTTTGTTTAATACCATAATCTTCTAGCTGTTGCTTAATCCATAAAATTTGAGCACAGCAACTTCCAGCTGCAATGTATTCGGCCTCGGCCGTAGACAATGCTACTGAAGTTTGCTTTTTGCTAAACCATGAAATTAAGTTAACACCTAGAAACTGGCATGTTCCAGTGTTGATTTCCTATCTAATTTACATCCAGCAAAGTCAGAATCAGTGTATCCTATTAAATCAATGCTAGATTGTTTATCATACCATATACCTAAATTTATTGTTCCATTTAAATATTTAAATATTCTTTTAACAGCAAGCAAGTGTGATTCTTTAGGATTGGCTTGATATCTTGCACACATGCAAACACTAAATAAAATATCTGGCCTACTAGCAGTTAAATATAATAATGATCCAATCATGCCTCTATATAATTTTAAATCAACAGATTTTTTAGAATTATAAGATTCAAGTCTACATGATGAGCTCATAGGGGTACCGATACTCTTGGATGTCTCCATGCCAAACTTCTTGATCATTTCTTTGGTGTATTTGGATTGGCTTATGAAGATCCATCTTTGCTTTGTTTAATTTGTAGTCCGAGGAAGTAGGTCAGCTCACCCATCATACTCATCTCGAACTCTCCCTGCATAAGCTTAGCAAAGTCTTTGCACAAAGAATCATTAGTGGCACCAAATATGATATCATCAACATAGATTTGAATAATAATATATCTTTATTTTTCTTTTAATAAATAAAGTTGTATCCACATTCCTCGAATAAAATCATTACTAATCAAGAATTTACTTAATCTTTCATACCATGCCCGGGGTGCTTGTTTCAAACCATATAAAGCTTTGTTTAATTTGAAAACGTGATTTGGAAACAAGTGATTTTCAAAGCCGGGTGGTTGTTCCACAAAAACTTGTTCAGCAATATATCCATTTAAGAAAGCGCTTTTAACATCCATTTGATACAATTTAAAATTCATATAACAAGCATAAGCAAGAAGTAATCTAATAGCTTCTAATCTAGCAACAGGGGCATAAGTTTCATCAAAATCAATTCCCTCTTCTTGATTATAACCCTTAGCTACTAATCTTGCCTTATTTCTAATTATATTACCATGTTCATCTAATTTATTTCTATAAACCCATTTAGTTCCAATAATTTGATGATTATGAGGTCTTTCAATAAGAGTCCAAACATTATTTCTTTCAAATTGGTTAAGTTCCTCATGCATGGCATTAATCCAATCAACATCATTTTTAGCATCATCATAACATTTAGGTTCAATTTTAGATACAAATGCTAAATTATTACAAGCATCTCTAAATGATGATCTAGTTCTAACTCCTTGAGAAGGATCACCAATAATTAGATCTTTGGGGTGACTAAGAACATACCTCCAACCTCTTCTAATTCATCATTACCTTGTGAGGCTTCAGGTAGGTCAGCGTTCCCTTCTCCATTTACCTCTTGTGTATCTGTGTCGCTCTTATCCTTCAGTGTGATGTCCTTGAATTGATCTTCAATGTCATCTGCATCATTTATACCTTTTCCCTTCCTTGATGGAAGATCATTAGATTCATCAAAGATAACATGAATTGATTCTTCAACTACTAAAGTCTTTTTGTTAAATATTCTAAAAGCTCTACTATGTAAAGAATATCCGAGAAAAATTCCTTCATCAGACTTAGCATCAAATTTATCAAGGTTTGATTTTTCATTATTTAATACAAAACATCGGCATCCAAAAACATGAAAGTAACTTATATTAGGTTTTCTTCCTTTCCAAAGTTCATATGGAGTCTTTTTCAAAACAGGTCTGATTAATGCACGATTTAAAATATAACATGCAGTGTTAATAGCTTCTGCCCAAAAATATTTTGGAAGATTGCTTTCACACAATATGGTACGCGCCATTTCCTCTAATGTTCTATTCTTTCTTTCAACTACTCCATTTTGTGGTGTTCTTGGTGCAGAAAAATTATGTTCAATTCCATTTTCATTACAAAATTCTTCAAAAGATTTGTTTTCAAATTCTTTTCCATGATCACTTCGTATCAATAAAACAGAAGAATTCTTTTCGTTTGTAATTCTTTTGAATAATTTTTGAAATGCTGAAAACGCTTCGTCTTTACTAGATAGAAATAAAACCCATGTAAAGCGAGAGAAATCATCAATAACAACAAAACCGTATCTTTTACCTCCTAGACTAGTGTTCTTGTAGGACCGAATAAATCCATATGCAAGAGCTCCAAAGGTCTAGTGGTTGAAACTAAATTCTTTGATTTGAAAGAAACTCGGGTTTGTTTTCCAAATTGACAAGCATTACAAATCTTATCTTTTTCAAAAATAAGTTTTGGCAAACCATGTACTAAATCCTTCTTAATTAATTTAGATAGTAAATCCATGCTTGCATGAGCTAGCCTACGATGCCATAACCAACTATTATCAGTTTTATTATTTGTAGCAACTAGGCAATCAATATTTTGATCATGCAAATCATTTAAATTAACAATGTATACATTACCATGCCTATGACCAACAAATTTCATATTTTCATTTGCAGGATTTTTAACAATGCATAGAGATGATTTAAAAGTAACATTAAATCCTTTGTCACATAGTTGACTAATGCTAAGTAAATTGTGTTTCAGTCCTTTCACAAGCAAAACATTATCAATATAAGCATGAGGTGTGATACCTATTTTTCCAATGCCAATTATTTTTCCTTGCCATTATCACCGAAAGTAACAGCACCTCCATCTTTTGCTTCCAAAGTGATGAATTGCGATTCATCACCGGTCATGTGTCTTGAGCACCCGCTATCCAAGTACCATTGTCTTTTAATTGCTCGGGTTGCAAGACACACCTGCATACACAATTTTAATTTTTGTTTTTAGGTACCCAAGCTTTCTTGGGTCCTTTGGGGTTAGTCAAGATGGTTCCTTTTGGAACCCATATTTTTCTTATCTTTTGTGTTTGACAAATATAAGCTTTGTGTCCAATTTTTCCACATTTAAAACATGTAATCTTAGTAGAATCATTAGCATGCTCATAAATATTTTTCAAAAATTTTTGTCTTTTAAAAGTATTGTATCCAAGACCAGCTCTATTGTAAATAGCTCTTTGACTATTTAAAATATTTCTAATTTTTCTGAACTTAGACTAAATCTATCAACAATTGGTTTTAATTTATCCACTTCATTTTTCAAATCTTGGTTTTCCTTTAACAATGATTTTATCCTTTGAAATTCTTTCTTTTTCAAGAGTAAGATTTTTGATTTCATTTTTCAATTCTTTGCTTTTTGAACTTAAATTTGTAAAATCATCAATAAGTTCATAAAATGCACATTGTAATTCATCAAAGGTAAAGTCATCTAAAAAGTTAGAGTTACCTCATCATTATCAGCCATGAAGCAAACATTTGCAACTTCAGTTTTCTCTTCATCTTCTGAACTTGTTGCTTCACTATTGCTCCAAGTGGCCATCATTGCCTTCTTCTTTATTCTTTTAGATCCTTTTTTAATAGTGGACAATCTGGTCTGATGTGTCCAGGCTTCTTGCACTCATAGCATGTAGGAGGTTCACTCTTATCTTTGCTATGGTCTCCTTTGACAAATTATTTTCTTTTTCAAATTTCTTTCTCTTCATGAACCTTTTAAATTTCTTGAAATAAGTACCATTTCATCATCTTTCTCACTGTCACTAGTGGTTTCTTTACTTTCATCTTCTTGAGTTACACTCTTCAAAGCCATAATCCTTTTCTTCTTTGATTCATCTTCATCGATATGTTGTCGTTGCTGAAGCTCATGAGTCATCAAAGAACCGACCAACTCTTCAAGTAATTAATTGTTGAGATCTTTTGCTTCTTGAATTGCAGTGACTTTTGCTTCCCATGTCCTAGGTAAAGATCTTAAGATTTTTCTAACAAGATCACTGTTAGCATAAGATTTTCCAAGACTTTTCAATCCATTAATAATATCAGTAAATCTTGTAAATATAGTAATATTTTTAGCAGGATCCATCTTAAATAATTTATACTTATGAACAAGCATATTTATTTTGGATTCCTTGACTTGATTTGTACCCTCATGGGTGACTTCAAGTCTATCCCAGATTTTCTTAGCAGACATACAAGTAGATATGCGATTAAAGTCATTTGCATCAAGAGAGCAATAAAGAACATTCATAGCCTTAGCATTTAATTGAGCTAATTTTTTATCTTGCTCATCCCATTCAGATTCAGGCTTTGCAATATTAACATTTTCAATCATAATAGTGGGTGTGTGTGGTTCATTAATTATGATTCCATAAATCATAATCTAGTACTTGAATGAAGATTTTCATTCGTGCTTTCCAATATGTGTAATTTGTTCCATTGAACAAAGGTGGTCTATTAGTTGATTATCCTTCAGTCAACATAGAACTCATTGGGATTACTACTGATCTTTGGCTCCAAGCTAATCAAAGCTATAGAAATCAAGAGCACTCTACTCTGATACCACTTGTTGCCCAGATGTAGCAACCCAAGAGGGGGGTGAATTGGGTTATTAAAAAAATTGATTACTATGCAAGTATGTGCTTAAACCCTAATCTTGATTGGCAGCGGTGTAGTGGAGTGCACAGAATGATAACAGTAGAGAATCAAACAACCACAAACACACAAAAGTTTATAGTAGTTTGATGCCAAACTCAGCACCTACATCCACTCCCCAAAACCTTTGGGAATTCCACTAATCGTATCACAACGATTACAACCTCTAGCCAAACTAGGCTAGCCCTCTTGTTTATACGGCACAAGGTAGCCAAAAATCCCTAGCCACACCAGGCTAGTCCTCTTGTTTCACGGCACAAGAAGCCAAAACCTCTAGCCAAACCTAGGCTAGTCCTCTTGTTTCAAGGCACAAGGAAGCCCAAAATAATTAGGGTTAACACTAACCCTTTTACAAAAATGATCAAGGAATGATAAAGAGAAGCTCCCACAATGAGCAAATATTTAGAGTATACTTTATAATTTTTGAAGCAATAAACTCAGCAATAAATGAACGAGGTCGAAGTAGCTGAAGTCTTGATTGCTTGAAAAGTTTCAAAGATCCGGATGACTTTTTGGAGCAATAAATAACTTGAATGCACAGCAACAACCACTCAATAATATGCAATATGAGCTATTTTCTTAGATTTTCTTTCTCTTTAAAAACTCTTTTTCCGAATCGTCATGGTGTGCTTCAAATCCCACCTTTTTATAATCATCCAACAAGAAAATATCCATTAGATACATTAGGAACAAATGAAAATAAAAACGGGAAGAAAATATAACCGTTATAAATGTTTCCCTTAAGCATTGAATGCTGATCTCCATTTGAGGAAGGAAGAGCACTGCAAAAATTCAAAAATCCAAAAGTTAAGTGTAGCTTAAAATAGCAATAGAGAGAGAGTAAGAGAGGAAAAGCAAACTCAAGAACTCAGGCGGTAGTTGGCTGAAAGAATAACTCTAGGCAACTGAAGCAAGAAACCATTCGGCCAAGGCTTAAGCAAAAGTCCCCAGCTAGCTAGTCAGCTAGCTCACAAGAGAGGCCAAGGTTGAAAAAGGACGTCCAGAGGCAGCTCATTAGTTAGCAAAACAAGTTCCTAGTTAGCTCTCTAGCTAACTAACAGAAAAAGCAATGGCGAGGACAAAAAAGTTCAGAACACTTAATTAGCTCACCAGCTAACTAAACAATGGATAGTTAGCTCTCCAGCTAACTAACAGGCAAAACAAAAAAGTCAGGAGAAAGTGCCATTAAATGCCAGTTAGCTCCCCAGCTAACTAAAAAAGAGAACCTCTCGGCTGCAGGAATAATAGGAGATGGGCAGTTAGCTCTTTAGTTAGCTAAAAGATAGCCAGTTAGCTCACTAGCTAACTAAATTCAAAAACAGTAAGGAACCGCCCAGCTTAGTTAGCTCTTCAGCTAACTAACGAAAAGATAGCTAGCTTTCTAGTTAGCTAAGCAGAGAAAGCAAATGGCCAGTGGAGAGAGGGAGCTAGCTCTTCAGCTAACTAAAATTTCAAAATGCACTGCCACACGCTTACAGTGAAGAATAGTTAACTAACCAGTTAGCTCTATGATACAATAGTTAGCTAAGCAGTTAGCTAAAGGAACTGCCAGCTAGCTAGAAGACCTGGCAGCTAGCTCAGTAGTTAACTAGAATTTGAGGCAATTCGGCCAGGCAACTAAAAGCAAATTCCAGTTAGCTATCAGGGCACCACAAGCTAGCTAACCAGTTAGCTAGAAAAGTAGAGTGTTCAGCCAACTTACAGTGACGTGAAGATTAGTTAGCTTAAGGATCTCCAGCTAGCTAACAAGCTAGCTAACCTGCTAGCTAACCAGCTAGCTAAAATACAATGACGTTCGGCCCAAGCACTGAGAATGTTTCCCAGTTAGCTGAAAGTCGTGCCAGTTAGCTAAATGGAATAACAAGCTAGATAACCAGTTAACTCTCAAGCTAATAAAATATATTCAAAGCCAGTTAAATGAAGTACTTTCTTACCAATAAAATTTTGCACGCAGATACTTACTTGCAAGGCGACCAAACTTCCATGTATTAAGCTTAGAGTTGCCTAACTATTTTGTAATCATCAAAATCAATCTGGGGTCAACACAAGGAAAGCTGTCCCCGAATTGGGAAGGCCCCTATCAAGTGGCGGAAGTCATCGGACCTGGCACCTACAAGCTCTAAGACCTGAGCGGGAGATCCATTCCCTGGACATGGAGTTCGGACAACCTCCATATTTATCATCAATAGAGTACGCCCTCTATAGACTTGCCCCATTTACGGCTTTGGCATCTTATTTCTATTATCCACGGCATGACTGCTACGGCCATTTTTTCAAAAAGTCGTAATAGAAAATAGATGTCGTTTGTGCATCCATTCTCGGCACAACCGGGCAATCTCATCGAGCTTTGAGTTAAATCTCCGTACCTCGGCTGGGCCGAGCTTTGAATCGAATCTCCGAACCTTGGCTGGGCCTAGTCCTATTCAATAAAGACTCGGTATCGCCGAGCATCCCTAGCCCCAACCGAACCAAATAGTCTCCAAAACTCCATCCAGATTTGGGCAGCTTCCAAGCCCCAGCCGGACCAAACACCAAAGAAACTCCGTTCAGATTCGGGCAGCTTACAAGCCTCGGCCGAACCAAATAGTCTCCAAAACTCCATCCAGATTCGGGCAGCTTACAAGCTCCGGCCGGACCAAACACCAAAGAAACTCCGTTCGGATTCGGGCAGCTTACAAGCCCCGGTCGGACCAAATAGTCTCCAAAACTCCATCCGGATTCGGGTAGCTTACAAGCCCCGGCCGGACCAAACACCAAAGAAACTTCGTTTGGATTCGGGCAGCTTACAAGCCCCGACCGAACCAAATAATCTCCAAAACTTCGTTCAGATTCGGGCAGCTTACAAGCCCGGTCAGACCAAACACCAAAGAAACTCCGTTCGGATTCGGGTAGCTTACAAGCCCCGGCCGGACCAAACACCAAAGAAACTCCATTCGGATTTGGGCATCTTACAAGCCCTGGCCAAACCAAATAGTCTCCAAAACTTCGTCCGGATTCAGGCAGCTTACAAGCCCCGGTCGGACCAAACACCAAAGAAACTCTGTTCAGATTCGGGCAACTTACAAGCCCCGGCCGGACCAAACAATCTCCAAAATGCCACTTGGATTCAGGCAGCTTACAAGCCCCGATCGGACCAAACAATCTCCAAAACGTTGTTCAGATTCGGGCAGCTTACAAGCCCCGGCCGGACCAAACAGTCTCCAAAACATCATTCAGATTCGAGCAGCTTACAAGCCCCGGCCGGACGAAACAATCTCCAAAAAGTCGTTCAGATTCTGGCAGCTTACAAGCCCCGGCCGAACCAAACATTCTCCAAAACTCCGTTCAGATTCGAGCAGCTTACAAGCCCTAGCCGGACCAAACGTCAAAGAAACTCTGTTCGGATTCGGGCAGCTTACAAGCCCCGACCGGCACCAAAGGTTAAAAACCTCGGCTAAAGCCGAAGTACGTCACTTGTCGAAAGCCTCAAGTGATAAGGATAAACATCTTGGAGGTAGCAGCAAAAACAAAAGTTGCAAAAGTACTCCCCTTTTATTTTAAGAAAGACAATGAAAAAAAAAGAAAATACAATGGCCCTCACATGGGCTTGTCATTTTCTCCAGGAGCTGCTAAACTCTCCCCTCGCTGCAGAGCCGGCTCGCCCACCTATTGCTGGAGGGATGCCACCTGCCTTTCCAACCGATTGTTAGCCTCGCAGAGGAGCATAATCTCCCTGGTAGAGACAACCATATATTGCTCAGCCGCCTTTTGGAGTTGCTCGTGGCTTGCAAACGATGATGCCAGGACTTCCCCGTCGATGGTTATTCTAGTATGGCCCTTGTGGTTCCCCCAACGGGCATTGACGCTGTTGTCTGGTGCTCCAGTTGACTTCCCTCCATCCTCGGAAGCCATCCTGCTGTCGCAAATTTAGACAGACCAACAGGAAATCGGCAGAAGAAATGGTTAGCGATAGCCTACCACCCACCAGTATTTAAACTACTTCGGGTGAGTACCCCAATCGCCCGAGCCATCAGTTCCAATGCCACTGCCATAAAACCTTGCCACATATCGTTACTTCAGTGGCCGCTCGCGGGAAACAAAGAATCGCTCCCCTTTACCGAAAGGATAAATAAAGAATAGCGAGGAATTCAACAAACCCCCTTTTTCGAGGCCAAACTCCCTCCGAAGGCGCGTCCGCTTCCTCGCCCTGACCAGACCGAACTATCTAACTTCAGCTCTAACCAGGCTATCCTCATATTTCGGTCCTGCTCGATCTATCCTCATACCTCGGCCTCGACCGAGATGTTTTCTCATGTCCGAACTAAGTCAACCAAACGGTGCGAATAAGCCATAAGCTGCTCGCGGTCGAAAGGAAACTTGAGATAAAAGATCATCCAATAAAGACAATCAAGCAGAAGAAAAAGGTCCATTTCTTGAAAACTTCAACCGAGTTACAAGGTGGAAAAGCGAAAAATATACAAATAACCCTTAAGAATCAGGAGTTGAAACGATCCCAGCAGCTCCCTTCATAACGTCATGGGAAGCTCGGCTTGTCTCGCCCACTTCAAATATGTTTACCTCCTCGGAAACAGGCTACGAGGGCCCCTCAGGAACTGCAACCTCACTGGGACCCAGAATAGAGTCGAGATCGATGTCTAAAACATCGTCATATTCATCTTCTTCAGCCCCTGAGGAACAGGCCTCGGAGGGTTCGACGTCCAGAAAGGAAAGGTCCCATTCTGGATGCTCCCAAGATATCTTAGTTCGAACCTCCTCCGCACCAAGCTGGAAGGCCTCGGCACAGGTCGCATCTTCTACGCCTCAAAGCAAACCCAATTGCTCCTCAGTTTCAGCAACCCGTCTTTCGAGCTCCGAGCTCCTCCTTTTACTCGATGCCAATTCCTCTTGCAGGATCTTCAATTGGTTTCAGCCCTCCAGTTTCGCCCTCTCCATCTACAGATACAGGATTAGCCAATGCAACAGCAAGTTAGTAGGAAAGGTCTAAAGGATAGGACCATACCTCCTCCTCCTGCCTGGCTAACTTCTTGGTCAACTCCTCGGCCTTGCCAAAGGCCCTTACTTTGTCAGCTTTAACCTGCTCAATTTTACCCTTGAGGTCATCAATCCTCATTTGCCTATTATCAGCTTCTTCCCAGGCCCGTAAAAGCTCGCTATCGAGTTGGGTTAATCTCTCTTGGTGCCATTTAATCCTATTATCCTTGGCTACGATGCATTGGTCGAGACTTCGGACCTTCTCCTCCGATTCGCCAAGCATCCTGCTCAGATGATTCTTCTCCTCGGTAGCTTCTCGCATCAGCCTGTCTCGACTTTCACCGAACTGTTTCTTGGCAGACTCCATTTCTCCAGCATATCGAGATTCAATCTGTGATAGCTTCGAGCATGCCTCATCATACCCCACCTGGAGCCCGCACAACTCCTCAACTTCGAGCTTTAATCTGGATGCATCATTAAGGGCAGCCTGATACAATCCCCTCACCATCTCCAACTTCTTGTTAACAGTGTCCAGGATCTGCTCGAATTTGTTAGATGCTGCTGCTCGCAATCGAAGCTCGGAACTGACCCTCTTGGCCTAAATGCTGGCCCCTATCGCTAGACTCAAGCACCAGCACAACGCCCTAGTGATCAAAGCACTCTACGAAACAAAAACAAGTGAAAAAATGTGATCAAGCTAACCAGAAAGCACCCACTGCTCTGGAATGGCAACTCACCCGAGAGGCGTAGGACCTAGCTAACTTCATGAGGGTGGGATTGTTGACACTGGGGAGGAGGTGAACATCCTTCGCCACGTTTCGCTGACCAAATGCGGCATCGATGAGATCCAAGTCCGTAAACACGTTCGTCGAGGGACCAACGCTCGGATACAATGCCGACTTCATCAAAGCAGAAAATGCCTCCTCGATAGCCGGGTCCAAACTACCAGGCTGCCCATCCGAGGAACTTGTCCGAACAATCTCAGACTAAGAAGCCTTCAATCTCCTGGCCTCTTTCAGCAAAAGTCTAGCCTGCAATTCATCGGATACCTTGGCCAGCCCCAGCCTCAATGTCCCCGAGGTTTTAATGGGGAGAACTTCAGCTAGAAGGTCATCATCCTGTCCTTCTTCTTCACCCAAAAGCGCCTCTTCAGTCATCGGCGTCTGCTCCTCCCCCGCGGATTTCATCAAAGCCTCAGCTTGTTCATTAGCTCCCCTAACCTCCTCAAGAGGAAGCTCTTCGGTAGGAAACTCCTCTCGAACCTCCATTGCCTTTGGCCCAACATATTCACCCTCTAATTCATCCGAGGGGGGCCCTTCAACAACAGGCTTCCCCTGAGCTTCCGACAGAGCCCCCTCCGGGCTATCCACTATTTCCACCACCGGAGGATAGGGGATCTCGGCGATCCTCTCTGAGTCCTACTCTACTCTGTGCTCTTCCCTCATGACTATTGCCTTTTCTCCCAACGGGGAGAACCTTTCTTCCGTCACCGGCGCTCCCGCGCTCCCTTTCTTCGATGGTGAGGAGCGCAAGTTGGCCTTGACTCGCCCGACCTCTGGTAAGCGCTCTTTAGAAAGACAGACTTTCTTCTCAAGCTTGCGCCTCTCTGCACTGCTGACCTCCCTTGGGTACTTGCCCAACTCCTTTCTTATGCGGCCCGCCATCTCTGATTTCTTGGCTGCAGGCACGGGTGGCAACTAATCAAACCTAGATATATTTGCTCAAAGAAAAGAAAAATAGAGGAAGGGGGGAGGGATTACCCTGCCTATCGACGGGGCTAAGCCCGATGGTGCAAAGGGCCTCCTCCGATAGTAAGACAATAGCCGAAAACATTCGACCACTAGTGAGGACCCCCAGATCCTCCTTCTCCTGCTCGGATAAGGCCGAATGCACCTCCATATCCCTAACCAGGTTTCTCCACCCTCGCAGAAAGTCGGAACCGATGTTCCCCTCAGCGATAAAGAATCAAACCTTCCATCCCTTTATGGACGATGGCTTATCCACGATCGTCTTGAATGACTTCCGAGGTCCGATGTAGGACCACTCCGAGTTCCTTCTGGACATCAGATGGTAACAAGCGCAGAACAGGGACAGAGTTGCTGTTACCTTCACTCGGTTACACATCGAGATGAACCCGATGATACTTCGCCAGCTGTTAGGAGCTACCATCGTCGGACAGATGTTGTAAAACTTTATGATCTCCTTCACTAGGGGATGGAGAGGAAACCAGAGGCTCGCATTCAAACTGTCTTCATAGAGAAAGACCCCATGCTCCAGTTCCTGCAAAATCCTACGCTCGGGCCCCGATAATCGCAGAAGGATATCCGAGGGAATGTCATATTTCTGACGGAGTCTCCCCAATTCCTCAGCAGTGATTTCTGAAACCATATCGCTGGGTCTCATCATTTTGCTTGCTGGAAGGAACACCAAGCAAGATTGCAGAGAAGATAGGGGAACAAATCCCTCCAGGAAGAAACGAAGGAACGCCACAAATGGGAATAGCGTTGCTTCGACTTTGCTTTCCCCCAAAGGAAACCGCCTCAAGAGAAGATAAGGCATCTCAACCAAGGCATATGGAACCGCCGCTGTAAACACCGTGAAATCCAGGATTTGCTACGTGGCAGTTCCTCGGGCAATAAGTCTGTCCTGTAAAGGCAAGGCGGCTGCACCGCGTTACTCAGGGCACCATCACGCATGCTGTCAAATCCAGATCCCTCCATCCAAGTCATGCCACCTGGAGTTATACTCCCTACGCCCGAACATACGCTTCGAACTAGGGAGTGGGGGGCATGTGTTGAGGGATAAAATTATTGTGCATCAATAATCATGCACATGGCTAGGGTTAGCCCTGACTCTCACATGCTGAACAACATCTGCTAGAAATAAGTCAGCCTTGATAGATCGAAGCGCCTTAGCCCCTCTAGCCGAGCTATTTCATCTCTCGGCTCCTGCCGAGCCTTTTCGTCTCTCAGCCCCTCTTGCTGAGCTATATCATCTCTCGGCTTCTGCCAGGCTATTTCATCTCTCGGCCCCTCCTGCCGAGCCTTATCGTCTCTCAGCTTCCACCGAGCTATATCATCTCTCGGCCCCAACCGAGCTATATCGTCTCTCGGCTCTTGCTGAGCTATATCATCTCTCGGCTCTCACCGAGCTATTTCATCTCTTGGTCCTAGCTGAGCTATATCGTCTCTCGGCCCCAGCTGAGCTATCTCATCTCTCGGCCCCTCTAGCCGAGCCATTTCATCTCTCGGCCCCTCTAGCTGAGCCATTTCATCTCTCGGCCTCTCTAGCCGAGCTACTCCCACCATCCGGCCTCTCTAGCCGATCTCTCCCCATCACTCGGCCTAGCCCGAGCAATATCTATACCTCTATGGAATCTGATATGAGAGAGTGTGAATCCATAAGATTTCAAATAGAAATCATATCTGGGAGTGGCCTAGGACCCACGATAGTGGCCTAGAGCCTTGGAGCCTACATGTTCATCAAATCTCGAGACATCAACTAGCTCTTCCAGCCGTCGATCCTCTAACAAACAAGATGTGAATCTTACTGACCTCGTAACAAACTGGATTCGGATCTCAACAGCTTTCAGACCCACGATGCTTCCAAGTAATCAGGTGATCCTCTATAAATACCAAAGCCTCATATCCCCTCAGGTAGGCCATTTTTCACACACTCAACGTACGCCATTAGGCACACCTGCTCACCCTTCTTTCCGTCATTAGCGCTCTGTTCAGAGCTCTCAAGAGGCCACCCTGGAGAGACTCTTCAGTGGGAATCTTCTCCCCATATTTGTTGACTGTCAATCTCCACTGACTTGAGCATCGAAGGGTCTTCCACAGAGGGCCACCCCCAATGCCTCTCATATGAGGACTGTTTTGCAGGTCCACCTAGGAGAAAGCCCATCTTAAAGCCCGATCGCGCCCGAGTTGGAGGACATATTTCAGCAGCAACAATATATATATAAGGCAAGAATACCTTTAGAATCATTAAGTCAACCAAAAGACATCCTCCCAGTCCCATCTCCACCCCGGTTGTTGGTTAAAGAACAATCTAAATCTACCGAGTTACATTTTCCAATGCTCCTTCAGTAAAAAATGTGCCGAGAACATGACGGAATCGAAGTTTAATAGTTTATTTGCCCACTCCTCAATATTTCTAACTTAAAACCCTAGTATCTGCTACAGCATTCGCTAGCTTAAAAGTTGCAGATTGATAGAGAGAAACAGAAAAAGAGATTACAATTTTGGTCGGCGGCTCTCGGTGCGATGGCTCTCTCTAAAGGAGATCCTAGAACGCGAGGTAGATAGAGGGACTTCGAGCGATGGCAATTACGAGGTCTTCGGCTTCGCTTTGCCGAAGAGAGAGAGACTAGCGATTCTGGCAGTGGTGACTTTGGTTGGTGGGTGCGGAGACTGGGAGAGTGGGGAAAACCACAGGCGAGACGATCGTTGGAGATCGGGAGGGGGTTCGCTTTTATACCAACGTAAGAAGAGAAGGGGGGAGGAAGGCGGTCCTCGGGATTTCATGGTGCACCGCAGGGGAACCCAGTCCCTAACAATCTCTCCACACGTGGGCCCCACCTCCACCCCAGCCCAGAGGTCCGAAGCGATGGAAAAGATTTTGTACATCGCCTCGGTGTAGGTTCAAAAACTTACGATACCTTAATTTTAAGCTCTGTTGTTATAAAGTTAAGACACTCATTCAGAAAGCAAAATAAAACTTACGATATCTTAGTTTTAAACTTACGACACCCTATACACAAATTCTATAAAAAAAATTGTCCAACGTGCATTAAAATTCGTTCAACTTTTTTTGAAATTTGTATACAGACACTTTTTTAAACGGGTGTCTTAAGTTTAAAACTAAAGTTTTGTAAGTTTAAAACTAGGATGTCGTAAGTTTTTTTTTTGCTTTCTGAACGGGTGTCTTAACTTTAAAACTACGGTGTCGTAAGCTTAAAATTAGGGTGTCGTAAGTTTAAAACTAGGGTGTCCTAAGTTTTTTTTCTTTCTTAATGGGTGTCTTAATTTTGACATGACGTGCATTAATATCAGCTTTTTTTAGAATTTGTGTACAGACGAGTGGGTATCGTAATTTTATAACTACGATGTCGTAAGATTAAAATTAGGGTGTCGTAAATATTTTTTGCTTTCTTACTCTTATAACTACAATGTCGTAAGTTTAAAACTAGAGTGGCGTAAGGTTTTTTTGCTTTCTTATTCTTAATGGTGTCTTAATTTTGACGTGATGTGCATTAATACCCAGTTAGTTTTTTTTTGAAACATGTACGTTCTTTGAAAGGGTGTCGTAATTTTATAACTGTGGTGTCGTAAGTTTATAATTAGGGTGTTATAATTTTTTTTGCTTTCTAAACGGATGTCTTAATTTTATAACTACTGTGCCGTAAGCTTAAAACTAGGGTGTCGTAAGTTTTTCACTCATAATGTCAAAAAGTTGTCTTAACATTTTTTAATGGGTATCGTGAGTATATGAACCAATAAAAAGAAATGATGCAGCTCACATGTAACTTTCTGCACGACGATGTACAAAATCTTTTCCGCAATTTAATTCTCAACAACATGGGTGCGTGGCTCCCGCTTAACCCACAGCGGGGCGAAATGGCGTTTTGATGGCGGGCCATTCTTCCTCCACCGTCTGACCTCGCAAATATCTTGTAGCCTTAAGAGTCCTTTGGTTCACGGAGTAGAAGGCACCATTCAAATATCATGTTACAAGTCATATAGTTTCTAATTTAAATATCTAAACATGTAAAAAAAACTTTTATTTAATATATACAAATAATATAATAATAAGTATTTTGTATTGATATATTTGATTGAAAAAAAATAAATTATCAAAAATCAATTAAAAAACATCAAAATTTTAAGATACTCTTATCTTACAAATTAAAAATAAATAAAGCAAAACAATATTTCAATATAATAATTATATATTATAAAAATATATAATAATTAATTACAAAATATTATATTTATATAATTACATAAAATATAAAATTAATTATATTTTTTATATATAATAGGTACAAATTAATTATTATCGATAATATTTTATAAAATATATAATATTATAATTAATATATAATATTATCATAACAATCATAATAATAAGTTTATATTTTATTATTAACAAAATAGTAATATTTGTTGACCCAATTATTAATTTTGATGATAAACAAAACTATTTGAGTATAACTCATAAAATTACTAATGATTTTGATTAAAAGTTTCAGTTTATAACTTGTTTAAATGATCAAAATCTCAAGAGAATCAAGTTCGGAGCTCAATTCTAATGTCAAGGTAGATTGCACCTAGAATCACAGAGTCGACTTCGGAAAACGGTACGGCCTAGAGTCGACACCTAGAACCTGTAGAGTCGACTCCAACAGAAAAACAGAAAGATGGTTTTTTGGGTCTCAAGTTAGAGTCAACCCCAGAAAAGTTAGAGTCGACTCCAGTAGCAAAATGTGTCGACTCCAAAAAGTTAGAGCAAACTCCAAATCGGGCTGTTTGGGGATTTCAAGTTAGAGTCGACCCCAAGAAAGTTAGAGTCGACTCCAGATTGTCAGAAACGACTCTCAGATGTGTCAGAACGTCTCTAAACCTACTTTTTACTTTAATCTCAATGGCTATTACCTTATTTGTTTCTAACTTTTCTTCCATTTTGATTCTAATGGATAGTTTTTATCTATTCTTAGTATTGGAAGAATCTATAAAAGGATGATGGATATGACCGTTTAAAAAGTGAGAAAAAGTGAGAAAAACAAAAAAATAGAGAAGAGAAAGAAGAGAAAAATTCAAGAGAAAATTAGAAAGAAAAATCAAAGGAAAGATCGTATTAATTCCCTGAAAGAAAAGAGAAAAATCCCTAGTCTTCACACTTTCGTTTTGAGTAGATTTCCAAGTTTGAAGAAGCAAACGAGCAAGCCCTAGTTCCTGTTTTTCAACAGTTCTTCTGAGCTTCAAAAGAATACTCAAGGAAGATCCATTCAAAAGCAAGGAAGAGGAGAAGAATCAAGCCATTGAAATCTGTAAATCAGGCCTTTATTTCTATCTCTTTGTTTGATTAGTAAATTTATCTTATTTGCTCATTTAAGGAGAAATTACTGTATCAAACATTCTTATACTTCTTATGAACTCAGTCAATTAGGTGATTGAATCAGTTGAGGCAGTTTGCCTTGTGCAAGCAGTTGCTTGGATGTAAGGTTTTGTGCTGGTGAACCTTGGAAACCAGCTGGGTTCGTTGTGCACCCGGAAAAACAACAAGTTTGAGTTGTGATCTTGTAAAACAACTCTACTATAATCAAGGTTGATTAAAGTGTGGACCCAAGAGGTACTTGGGAGTGGACGTAGGTGTAGGTACACCGAACCACTATAAAATTTCTGTGTTTGCCGTGCTTATCTCTTTGTCTCTTCCTCTTCATCTTCTCCTTGCATACTCTGTCTTAACTATTGCATGTGATTTATTTTAAGGTTGGCGGTTTTACTTCAAAAGTGTTTAAATTTTAAAAGACCAAATTCACCCCCCCTCTTGGGTTGCTATCTGGGACAACAATATATATATATATTGCACTCATAAATACATTATTTATCATATTAAAAATAAATACAAATAAAATAATAATGTAAAATTATTACAATAATAATGATAATGATTTAATAATATTAAATTATAATAATTATATAATATATTTGATATTATATTATATATCTCAACTCAACTCAACTCATCTAAGCTTTTTCTCAACTATAGGGTCAGCTACATGAATCTGTTTCTTCCACTATGCTCTATTAGGATCAAATTGATATTTAAATATAAATAATTATATATTATATTATATATTATGTTATGCAATATTAAATTTTGTTAATATATTAGAATAAAATAATATAATAATTATAAATATAATTATATTGAAATAATTAATTATTATTTATAACTTGACATAATAATTTTTTATTATATGTTAACAATAATAAAATTAGTTTAAATTTTAATATAACATCTTGTATTATAAAAAACTCTTAATTATATATATATATATATGTATGTATGTATATGTATGTATGTATGTATATTATATGCGCACATGCCCATGTTTTCTAATAATTTATATAATTACTTTATAACTATATAATATACAAGTACTTAGGGATGTTTATTAAAGCTGATATGATCCACCATCATGAGCATCTAAAAGTGGAGTGATGAAATTTATTGAGCAACTTGGTCAACGATGCATAGTCTTTTTCTTAGTTGTTCTCATCCATCCAAATTCAAGTCAATAATTATCTTATCCGTATTTGGCATGTAAAGAACGTTTTGAGGTCTAAATGGGTTGCTGAATATTTCTTCTCATTGCTGGTTGCTGCATGGCACGAGAGGCTTTGTGCTTTACACCAAACCCCACCCCACTTGTGGACCTAGAAATCTCGTGAATTACACCACCATCCTATAGCATGTGCTCGGTCCCACTGGAGAAAAATTTCTGGCAATCAGCATTAAGTATTGCCAAGAAATCTTGGAAAGTAGCCGCGTAGGGATATTTAAACTTATTGAGATCGAATTTTTTTTAAAAAAAAAAAAGCTTTGCAAATGGAGAAGAAAAAAGTATTTTGGTGGGGAATAAAATAATTGTGACTGAATAAAATTATGCATGTGAAGTTACTTTTTAGCCATTTGGGTTAATGGCATTCATTAATAAAATAATAAACCGAATATTTCGTGAGTTTGCTCGTGTCAAGACGTACTCAGGCATGGGAGCTTAGGATATATTTAATCAGTCAACAACCTAACAGCGTCCAACCGAGCGCTCTAAGGCACATTTTTATAGCTGCATGCATTCATGGGTCCATAGAATTATATTATTTATTATAAGTCTGCAACTAATCAAGAGAAAATCTATTATAAAAAGTTCATATGACTGAACATGTGGTATCTTCTGTTAGATTGTTTGTATCACAACACTTTATTAAGTTGCATTAATATAAAAAGGATAAATACTTGAGGTCCAATGACTATTGTCTCACCTGGCATCGTATATTTGAACCTAAAACTTCATCATTTTATTTTTTAAGGGTTTTCGCTTGCTAGTTGAAGTTTTGAGTGTTGGAAACTTTGCAGTTACCATGTAGTTGGTGGAGCTTTCGATGCCATGTTTGGAGTAAGACCAGCTGTTTTAAATACAGCAATTAATAAAGTGCCTTTAAAGCGTTTTACCTCCACGTACCTCATATCTCTAAATTATAATACATTGGACCTAGCCTTACAAGTTCTTTACCAATAATCTAACTCTTTATGTGAAAACATTTGTGAGGTTAGCCACTTAAAAGTTTTATATCAATCATTTTACTATTTTATGCGAAAGTTTTGTTAAGTTAACCTGCTCATAAAGTTCCCTTTTTATATAGTCCCAAGTCATCTAACCCATATTATGAAATTCAATCATGAAAATTTGAATAAAAATTATACAATCCAATCCAAGCTTCTTTGACCTTCCTATCTTGCCACCACAGAACTGCATGTTTTTTTTTTTTTTTTGAGGTACAAAGAAGGTTAGAACCTCGATCAAATAGAAAAATCTGTTCCAATGTCATGCAACAGAACAGATATTTTCAGCATAATAAAATCCTTTCCTGTTCATTGACAACCAGCCCATGATCTGAAACAACTACTACCTTCTTCTTGGTGAAGAAAACCACTTGCATCCTTTTTGGATAAGATATGCCAATTGAGTTTCAAGATTATATTCTGTTGATGAACATGACTTGCAATCCAGTCTGCTAATGTATTTCTCTCTCTCTCTCTCTCTCTCTCTCTCTCTAAAGGTATGAGTTGCTTTAAGGTCTACAGATTTCATTTCATTAACTACCATAGGAGGAAAACTGCAGTGCTTGATCTTAGTCCCCGGACTCCACGAGCAGAACAAAAATAAAATAAAGCCAATTGCTGCACTTGCCTGACAATAAAAGGATCGGTTTTTTTTTTTTTTTTTTGTCTTGGTGAAAGTTGTTCTGCAATCATGCTAGTTGGACATCACCCTCATACTAGACGTTGCTTCAGCTCCTGAAAACTTCTCTCACACTCCTCAGTCCAGTCAAACTTCGCTTGCTTTTGGGTCAAGCGAGTCAGGGGTAGAGCAATGTGAGAGAAACCTTCCACAAATCTGCGATAATATCCAGCCAGCCCCACGAAGCTTCTTACTTCAAATACATTGGAAGGCCTACACCAGTTTACAACTGTCTCAATCTTCTTTGGGTCCACAGATATGCCATCTGTAGATATTATATGGCCCAAGAATGATGCTTGGCTCCACCAGAAGTCACACTTCTGTAACTTGACATAAAGCTTTTTCTCCCGAAGAGTTTGCAGAACAATCTTCAGGTGATCCACATGCTCCTCCTGGCTTTTAGAATACACCAGGATGTCATCAATGAATACCACCACAAACTGGTCCAAGTATTGATTAAAGATTCTATTCATCAAGTCCATAAATGCTGCCAGGGCATTATTCAACCCAAACAGCATCACCAAGAACACGTAGTGGCCATACCTAGTTCTGAATGTTGTCTTAAGCACATCTCCAGCCTTGACCTTGAGTTGATGGTATCCTGATTGAAGATCAATCTTCGAGAATACCCAAGCTCCTTGGAGTTGATCAAATAGATCATCAATCCTCGGCAAAGGATACTTGTTCCGCACTGTTACCCTATTGATTTCTCGGTAATCAACGCAGAGCCGAAGACTTCCATCTTTCTTTTTAACAAATAATATTGGAGCACCCCAAGGAGATATACTAGGTCTGATAAATCCCCAGTCCAGGAGTTTCTGCAATTGGCTCTTCAACTCCTTTAGCTCAGCTGGGGCCATATGGTACGGAGCCTTAGATATAGGTCCAGTGCCAGGGGCCAAATCAATGGTGAACTCAACTTCCCGGTCTGGAGGCAATTCGGTCAAATTGTCTGGGAATACATCAGGAAATTCTCGAGCCACTGGAATATCTTCCAATTTGACCTCATCTTGCTGAAGGTCTTTGACCACAGCAAGAAATCCTTGGCCACCCTTCTTCAAATACTTTGTGACCTATAGTGCTGATACGAACATCGAGGTCAGATGCTCTTGACTTTCAGCAAAACTGAATTCAGGTTGATTAGGAATTTTGAAGATTACCATCTTCCTGAAATAGTCTACTGAAGCATGATAGGAGGCCAACCAGTCCATCCCAAGGATAACATCAAAGGATTTTAGTGGGAGGATGATTAGATCGGCCTTCAATCTCCTATCCCCCATATTAATCAGGCAAGATCTGCATACTGAGTCTACCCTCATAACATCACTATTTGGGAGAGCAATGTGCAACTCTTGCTCAAGAGGAACAGGTGTCAAAGATTCACCCTTGGCGAGATATGTGCTAGATACAAATGAATGCATGGCACCCGGATCTACTAAGAATTGAGCATAAGAGTTGCCTACTTTAATTATGCCTGGTCACAAAGTTTAATTTGTCTTAGATGTCATGAGGTTTAACAATACTTTTATCATTCATGATCAATACATCACATCGCATATGAATGAAGCAATCTTAAACGAGTACTTAAGTAACAAGCGTACCTATCACAACAGAGTTAGAAGCGATAGCATCCTGCTGTGTGAGAGTAAAGACCCTTCCCTAGGTCCTAGGCTGTTGTTGCTGGCCTCTACCCTGATCAGAAGGAGGTTGCTGATCCCTCCGAAGGGAACAAGTGGCCATCTTGTGACCCACCTGCCCACATATGAAGCACGCACCACGTCTTGCGGCACCACTTGCCCGGGTGGGAGTTTCCGCAATGAGGGCAATGAGTTTTCGTACTCTTCGGTCCTGAGGGGGCCTGATAAGGACCTTTCTTCTTGGCCTGCCCTGAAGACTGGCCAAAAGGAGACCCCTACTTCTTCCTCTGCTGTTGCTCCCACTGCTTATGGACCACACCCATATCCCTCTCAATCACAGGGCCTTGTTCACCACAGCACTGAATGTGGAGAGTTCAAAGGCATTGACTGCTTGCATCAGTCTAGGCCTCAGTCCCTCGGTGAATTTGATGATCTTGGCTCTCTCAGTGGCCACTATGTCTGGAGCAAACCGAACCAACAGGGTAAACTCGGCTTCATACTGCGCCACAAAGAGATTTCCTTGCTCCAGTTTGACAAACTCTGACTGCATTTGTCTCTGCACACTATTGGGGAAGTATTTATCATAGAATACTTTCTTAAACTCTCCCCAGAAAATAGCCCACCCATCCATTCGCTGCTCCACAAGTAGCCACCAATCATATGCCTTCCCTTGAAGGAGGTAGGTAGCGAATCTAATTCACTCCTCCTCTTGGCTACCATGAGCTGCAAATGCTTTCTCCATCTCCCTCATCCATTTTTTAGCATCAGCAGGGTTAGTAGATCCACAAAAAGGAGCAGGGGCCAAGCTCTTAAACTCAGCAAAGCTCCGGCCCCCTCCCCGCCAAGGCTAAGATGGAGCCGACTGAGCAGGCTGCGGAGCGGGAGAGGCAGGTCGAGCAGGCTGGATTTGCTGAATCTGTTGCTGCATGGCTTGCATAGCCTGCGACATTCTTGCAAGAGCCTGAAGCAACTGGGCCTAAAATTATGGTTGATCATTGTCAGCCAAATTAACGAAACCAGAGCCTCCAGAAGCTTGCTGGCCTCCCTGCTGGCCAGAGTCACCAGCCTGGGAGTTCCCATTAGGCCACAGACTCCTAGTACGATGTGGCATTCTTAACTCCTGCTAGGGTTAGGTTCCAGTCAATATCCTTGTAAACCACTAAAATTTAGGCTTTCAAAATATATTACTTAAATTTTTAATAAAGTTATCACCCTCCCAATGTAATCCTAATGTTCAGCCTAGTGTCATCTTGTGTTTGTCCCTAAGGTCAAACCTAGGCTCTGATACCACAAAAGCTATCACGCCCCAAACCCTATATTGGATCTAGGGGTGGCAACCCGCATATGCCCGGCATGCAAGGCGTCCCAAAATATAACATTTAATACAAGGAGGGGTAATAACTATATATCCAATTTAAATGGTTCTTAATACAAACCATAATCATATGTTTTAGGCTACATGCCAAAATACATAATTCAATGGGGTTACAACATAGTATTGGATCTAGTCACTCTGATAGCTGCTCGAACTACCCCATATTCCCATCTTCAATTCTGTGGCTCTGAAAAACATTGAGAGATTTAAATGAGCTCACACTCAATAAGTAAGCCAACTAATATAATATAATCACTTCATGCTTTTATCAACTCAAATTTTTCATAATAAACATCTACCAAGCTTCCATATTTCAAATACATTTTACCCTGCTATCAGAACATGCATCATATGCTCAAAATAATTTTAGAAGCAATTGCTATATATATCATTTCAAGAATATGCAATTTCAGGATAAAACCACTATACCACTGTAATAGCATGTAAATATGCATTTTTATACTAATGTCCCACGGTCACACACTATGTACACAGAACACCCCCCTCGGTGTATCCTTCATAAATATCCCCTAAGAGTGTGTTCTCCATATACCCCCCTATGGAGATGGGTCCCGATGCCATATGAGTCATGCAATATCACATCATATCATATCATAGCGGACCATGGTGGGACATATTATCATATACACAAAGTATCATTTTTATGTCATATTGCCAAATAGCATGTATCATTGCAAAAATGCAATCCATATACTTTTCATAATTACAGTGAATTAAACATGTCAAATACACATGTATATTATAAAACCTTTAACAATTTCAAAGTCATGCCAATTGATCAGTTGTCCACATAGATACCCAATTATTTACAAAATATAATAAATAATAAACTAATCATAGTAAATGCTCATTTGCAAATAATAATACCAATCCATTTTCTTATTTTTAAATAATGCAATATATAACAATATATCATTTAAATACATAATTTTTATATTTTAATAATTTATGAAAGTTATGATAAATGACTTACTTACCTCAGTACGCAAATCTCAAACCGTAAACCAGCTATTTGGATATCTGGGTACCTACAGCATCATTTTTTAATTTTTAGTCCCAAAAATAGCATATTAAAATAGCTTTTAACTCTACCCAGTTAAATCCCGGGCCAACTTGGGGCTTGAATATCTCCTAATACATAGGCCCAAATGGGAAAATAAAAATACCCCCAGAACTAGAATCAACACTGATCCGGAGCATATTTTTATTTTTCCATTTTTGAGCTAATACGGAGTCCAAATCGTGGCCCAAAATTTACTCGTGAGCCGGCCCAACAGGGCCCAAAAGGAGAACGGCCCAACAAGGCTCGCTCCCCTTTCCAGCCCTGCCTCCCCTGTTTCGTTCAAAATAGGGGAGCTTTGTGCCGGTGGCCAGGCCACCGCCGGCCACTCCCTGGGGGAGGCCCGGTCGCCGACGATCGGCCCGGAGCCGGCCGTCGCCGTGGCCGCCTCCCTCTCTTTCTCCCTCAATCTCTCTCTTTCTCTCCCGTCACTCGTCCGCGGCTGTTACCCGTGCCGGTGGCACGGCCGGCCACCATGGCCGGCCGGACCCTCACCGGACAATCGCCCGCCGCCGGTGAGGGCCGCTGGCCTTCACCCAGGCTCGGCGAGGCGACGGCCACTCCGCTGGGCCCAAGCCAAGCCATGAACCGGCTTGGTTCCATCCCCCTCTCTCTGATTTCTCTCACTCTCTCTCTGATTCTCTCTCTCTCCCTTCCTCTTACCTGATGGCCGGCATCAGAGGGAGGAGAATGGAGGAGGGGTGCTCCCCCCTTCTTAAATCATGGCAAGGGGCCTCCCCTGTGCTCGTGTGAAGGGGTGCGTCGGCGACTCCTTCCACCATGCTGGGTCAACATTGGCGGAGGAAGGGCGGCACCTCCCTTCCTCCGTCAAAGAAGGCGGATCCTCACATGGTGAGGATTCGGGGGAGTTCACAAAAAATCTCCGTGTTATTTCCTGCAAAAGACTGCATGCCAAAAGGAAAAAAGAGGACGGCTTCAGTAATCAAGAGACAAGTTCAAGCCATTTCTTCCGAACGAGAAGTTTCGACCACTATTTCAAGCTCGCATTCAAACTCGTCACTATGATTAATTATTTCTTTTGACAAACCACAATGGCTTTCTTAGATCTTGTAATTAAGCTACCATTCTTCTCGACCACTGTAAATTAATGGGTATACCATAGAGTAGATATTTTCTACTGCCGTGCACAATAAACTTGGTGTCAATAAAATTGTTCAGAGGTATAATCGAGTGATCGTTTCTCAAGCATGGATATCAGCCCCATCATACATCTCACTTAATAATACAATTAACAGAAGTTTTTTACTTAATTAATAACATAATTAATATTAATCCTGTGTCACGAAGCAAATAAATACAAGAGAGTGTTATTACAATGGAAATGGAAAGGCTTCATAAACTCCATTTGAAAATTAAATAATATCCAATTGCTGATAGCTCAATAGATTGGAACTTCTCTTTCTTGGAGAAGAAGGTCTCAAGTTTAAACCTGGCAGTGGTAAATAAAATAACGCCATGTCACCGACAGATGCTCCATCTAGGAGGTCAGTTTTAACTCGATCACTATATAAGTTCCAAAGGGGATGGAGAGTGTTTTACAAGATCCAAAACCCTACGTTTATCACTCCTAACCTTGAATCACACTCGGCAACGGTGCGGTAGCAGGAGAGTTCTGCTGGATCTCAAGAGTAGTGTTTTGAAAATCGGATCAGATCGATCGGTTCAATCAAAAATCGATCATTAATTTGGTCCGATTTTATTATTAAAGTTAACTTTTATATGATTCGATAAAAATTTATTGAATCGGTTAAGTTTCGAACCGGTTCAATCTAATTTTTAACTTTTTTAATTTTTTATTTAAATTATATTTATATTTTATTACTTTATATTATTAAATTAAAAATTAATCATAATATTATTCGATCCGACCAAATTGATTCGTTTAATCGAACCGATTAACCCATGATCCAAATGTTAAGCCACCTCATTGTCTGATTATTTTTTTTTTTTTAAAGATAGGTGATCACACTAGTCGAGTGTGAGTCAATCCAGATACATCAGAAAATATATTTGCTTTAATGATAGAAGTCATCTTATTTCCAGATCCAAAACCCGAAATAATAAGTGATTGAGGCCGCAACCCAATCCGTCGCCGTATTAGCTTTCCGGTAGACATGTCGAATCTGGACTGATTGAGGAAAATCCAAATATCATGGAGTAGAGGGTTGGTAGGGATGTGATCACAAAAATCCTGCCGAACCTAATGAATGACGATTGAAGTAGAATCGCAAGAAGGTAGTGGGCATGAAGGATCCAGGTAACATATGAAATACTAGCTCAGACTGCATAAAACTTTGTCTGAAGGACTAAAGAGTCATACAATCTGATTTTTAAAACATTGGTCAAGAGTTTCCCCATCCTCCAAAATCAGCGACCTAAAAAAACTATCAGCATATTTGTCAACGTACATTTTGGCATTAAAACTCCGATATAAAGCATGCGGGGTTGGATAATTACAGCTCTAGCCAGTTTGCCCTTGGTTTCTCAAATAACCGACGCGTTCCACGTCCTTAAGAAACAAAGAAACGAGACAAGTCGGCAAGGGCCGGTCGCCAAAAGTTTTTTTTTAGCACCAAAATCTCATTCCCTTCTCCATTAGCAGAAGACTTGTCCTCGCGGTCGTTTTCTGCTCATCTTCAAAGGGAATCCAAAGGCTAGGCCTTGCGTCACGCTCCTAATCCCTTCGATTTCTATTTGGTGGGGTTGGCGAGGGGGCGGTACGCTGCCGAAATCTAGACCTCACGCTTCTGCCGGCAGATGCCGACCGGTTCATTTGTCCGACGTTCGCTAGCCGTCTTACCAGATCTGAAAAGTTTTGTCGGAGGGTCCATGGTCATGCGCTGTCTCCGTTTCTACCGTTAAAAGCAAGGTTGTTCTACATGCTATCAGTTATCACCATCCATGGCACCTTTTTTGGCTTTCCACATTGGTTCATAAGCCAAGCATTAATGGTTGGACCACAAATCCTAAAGCGAGGATTCAACATATCTAAATGCAATTCTTTGATGGCAGGCCAGTGCAGAAAAACGTGACCTGAAAAATGTCTTTTGTATGGCCCCGACGAGAAGACCCAAAAGAATGAACAAGGACGGCATGCACGAGATATTGGGATCGAGATGTAATCCACACTTAATTCTAGATTAGTTGGCTCTGATATCGATTTCCTATGTCTGGTACAACCTAGTGGTGATTGGTGCTTGTTGGAAGGAAAGGTGGAGAATATGATGGCAAGAAGGAATCATCTTTCTGCCCTGGATCCTTGGACCATATATGCATCATAAGAACGATATGATTTACCTCCTCACTAGAATATGTGACACGTATAATACACATATTATTTTTTTATTAATTTAAAAGATGATTTATATAGATAAATAATAAATAAATACTAAAATAAGGATTTTAATATCTGATTTTTTTCAAAATTTTTATTTTTTCTAATTATAAAATTTATATAATAAATGCCAGACAAAGGGTTTTTTTTTTCAAAGACCTATATAGATAAATAATAAATAAATACTAAAATAAGATCCCTGTTAGCGTTAGCATTGAGGTGGGATTGAATTCGAAAGCTTCCAGAACCCGTGTGGAGCCTTGGATTTATCAATCCAAACTTTTTAGGTATGAAAAACTGATAATATTGTGGGGTCTACGGCGTATGAATCCATTTTTTTTTTGGAAAAGTCTTTGTACATCGCCCCCGGTGCAGCAAGGCCTACGTGGGCTGCACCGCCTCTTCTGATTGGTCCACGTGGAGCCTACGTGGATGACGGTGCCGGACGGTATGGCCTGCTACGATGTAACGTTCTGAACGTGACGGCATTTAAAGCAGTTCGCTTTTTTTTAAATTAGCATGCGGACGAAAATGCCCTTTCCCTCCATCCTAGCGCCATTTTACGTTGGATTTCATCTGTGCAAGAAGAACTCTTTCTTCCCCTTCTGGATTTCGGAAGCATCATCGGAATCAGTTGAGCACGAACCGTCGCCCTCGCTCTGAGACTCCGGTCGAAAGAAAATATTTCAGCTTCGAGGCTGGAATACCTGGCTACTGGAGTCTTTGTACAAAAACTTCTGGAGGAAATGTCATCCGCAGCACGAAAGTAAAAAGTCCTTCTTCCCACTTCTTTGTAAAGCTCCTTTATTACACCAACTGTTTTTTCTGGTTAGAGTTAGTTAATGCGTGACCAAACCGTTTAATGCGCGGGTAACTTCCTTAGAACAAAACAGTTATGACATTCTGGGAGTCATAACTGTTTAGAGTTTACTGTTTTGTAAGCACGAATGTCATACTCTTTTAACTAGGATGTTATACCTCATGAACTGGGGTGTCGTCAGAGTGGTTCGGCCTATATTCCCCGTTATTTCCTGTCCATATAGCTCTAGTGTCGTCGTTAAAGCTATACCCCTGATGTACTGTTAAGACACCGTAGTTACAAGCCTAGGACACCCGTGCTCCAAACGATGCTGGAGAAAAGCCTCGCGACACCGTAGTTACAACGCTACGACACCCATGCTTATAACCTTCGCGATCTTCGTATGTTGCTTTCAGGGTGTCGTAGCTTGTTCTATGGGGTGTCTTTAAATGCTATAAAGGGTGTGTCGTGCTTATAAATGATGCTGGATAGCAGGCCCGCGACACCCGTATGAAGAACAATCCCCGTGACACCCCGCTTTAACAGTCACATCGGTGTCCCTTAAAGCTAGGGTATCGTCAGATGAGAACTGGGGTGTCCCTGAGTCGGTGCTGTCGTCGTTCGCGACACCCCAGTTGAAACTTCACGACACCCTAGCTCTCATCTGACGACACCCGTCTTCGTTTAACAGTCACGTCATCAAAAGCGTCCCGTTAAGAAACGGGGTCGTTCAGCTGTGAACCCCATAAAACGGTTGAAACACGACACCCTAGCTCTCATCTGACGACACCCGTGCTTATAACTGACCACGCGAGAAGGCCCGCGACACCCAAGTTACTAAAATTTATTTTATTCATCACAAAAATAAAGAGAAGACGAAAGAAAAGAAAAAAGTACATGAGCCCTCACTGGGGCTTGTCATCTGCTTCGGTCGCTGCCGAGCTCCCCCACGCTGCGGGGCTAACTCGGCGATCTGGCGCTGGAGGGACTCTACTTGCCCCTCCAGCCGGCTGTTGGCCCGACGCAGGACCTCGATCTTCTCGTTGAAATGGCCATGTATTGCTCGGCCGCCCTGTGGAGTCGCTCGTTGTTTGCGAGCGACTCTGCAAAGACCTCCAAATCGATGGTTACTGTTGTGCGGCGGCTCCCAGGGGGCCAGTCGATCGCCCCTCGCCTCTAGAAGCCATATCAGTATACAAAAATTTTGGAAGATCAGCTGAAAAGGTGATTAACGATGGCATTCCCCCATCCATATTTAAGGTACTCCTGGCGGGTGTTTCGATTGCCACGTGCCACCATCTCAGTGGGCGGTTCAAGGAATCGAAGCGGTGCGCCCCCCCCCCCCCCGATGAGTTTCGGGGATGGGGAACAGAAGAGAGTTTCGGGAAGCCAAATACCCGGTTACCGTAGTAAGTTTTACGACGTCCCAAGAGGAAACCTCACGACACCCAAGGATGATTTGGATTTCGGCGAAAATCCTTCGCGACACCCCACTTGAAACCTCACGACACCTAGCTTTAATGCACGACACCGTGCTTAGAACTGACCACGCAGAGAATCCCCGCGACACCCCAGGAGAATTGGATTTCGGCCGAAACTCCTTCGCGACACCCCAGTTGAAAGCTCACGACACCCTAGCACCAATGCCACGACACCCGTGCTTAGAACTGACCGCGCAGAGAATCCCCGCGACACCCCAGGAGAATTGGATTTCGACCAAAACTCCTTCGAGACACCCCAGTTGAAAGCTCACGACACCCTAGCTTTAAGGCGACGACACCCGTGCTTAGAACTGATCACGGAGAGAACCCCGCGACACCCCTTGTCGAATTCGGCCGAAACTCCTTCGCGACACCCCAGTTGAAATCTCACGACACCCTAGCACCAATGCCACGACACCCGTGCTTAGAACTGACCACGCAGAGAATCCCCGACGCCCCAGGAGAATTGGATTTCGGCCGAAACTCCTTCGAGACACCCCAGTTGAAAGCTCACGACACCCTAGCTTTAAGGCGACGACACCCGTGCTTAGAACTGATCCCGGAGAGAACCCCGACACCCTTGTCGAATTCGGCCGAAACTCCTTTGCGACACCCCAGTTGAAATCTCACGACACCCTAGCACCAATGCCACGACACCCGTGCTTATAACTGACCCAGAGAATCCCCGCGACACCCCAGGAGAATTGATTTCGCCGAAACTCCTTCGAGACACCCCAGTTGAAAGCTCACGACACCCTAGCTTTAAGGCGACGACACCCGTGCTTAGAACTGATCACGGAGAGAACCCCGCGACACCCCTTGAATTCGGCCGAAACTCCTTCGCGACACCCCAGTTGAAATCTCACGACACCCTAGCACCAATGCTACGACACGTGCATTAACAGTGAACCCACGGTGTCGTCGCCTTAAAGCTAGGGTGTCATCAGATGATAACTGGGGTGTCGTATTGTTTTAACCTTCGTGTCCTAAATCCTAATCCTTTGTCAGCATATATTGACAACTAAATCTATGGATATCATTGTTCATGACTGCGTGCCTATATTTTCACAGTTGATGCTGAAATTGTAGATCGGAAAGAAATCGATAACACTCCCGGCCGTGCACCTTCACCCGTCGCTCCAAATGCAGTGGATGATATGTAGTTCCTCAAACTGGAATGGAATTCAATTCAGCAGATGATGTATATACGTTCTACAATGGATACGCGAAACGAGTTGGTTTTGGAATCACAACAGTGTGTAGCAGGGCCAACAACAAAAAACAACTTTGCTTCAAGCACCTGGCGTGTTGGAGGCAAGGAAAATCTAGAAAATCAGAGAAGAGTATGAATCATAGGGATACTGGGAAAGTTGATTGTATGGCATCCATAAAAGCAAGACTGAATGCTACAAGTGGTAAGTGGATATTGGATGAGGTTTCTCTAGAACATAACCATGGGATGTCCATAACATCAACTGGTTATCTACGGTCGCATAGGAGGATCAGCACACCAGAGAAGGCAGAGATCAGCAATTTACATGCCGTGAATGTTCCGACGACTCAGATATACTCTGCCATAGCAAGGAGAAAAGGGGGCAGAAGACAATTGGATTTCACCGAGAAGGATGCTCGTAACTTCATTTGTCGCGAACGTCAGTCTAAGCTGAAAGAAGGAGATGCTCAGTCGATGGTAATTCATTTCGCCGAAATGCAACTCAGAAATCCCAATTTCTTCTATACCTTAGACCTCAATGATAATGGTCATCTGAGGTCTGTCTTCTGGATTCATCCAAGGTCAAGATTGGCATGCACATACTTCGGTGATGTTCTAAGCTTTGACTCAACTACTTGACAAACAGATATCAAATGCCTTTTTGTCCATTCGTTGGGGTCAACCATCATGGACAGTCCACCTTGCTTGGATGCGCATTGTTGTCTGATGAGAGTACTGAGACATATAAATGGGTTTTTAGACTGGCTGGATGCAAATGGTGGTCAAGCACCTATTGCCATAATAACTGACCAAGATAAGGCAATCGAGGCTGCTGTCAAAGAAGTTTTTCCTAACACACGACATCGATTTTGTCTTTGGCATATATTGAAGAAGATACCTGAAAAGATTGGCCACATTTGCACGGCAAATCCCAAGTTTATGGTTGATTTCGATGAGGCGATATATTCATTGACCATACAGTCATTCGAGGAAAGGTGGGCACATGTTATGGAGAAATATAAAGAATGCAAGTCTATAGATTGGTTCAATGTCCTTTACGAATGTCGGGATAAATGGGTCCCAGTTTACCTAAAGGATACATTCTTCGCAGGTTTGTATGTCATTGTCTTTGGTTCATGTTCGCGTTAAACGCTTTTTTTTTGTTGACAAAATTTTGAACAGGGATGTCATCTTCACAAAGGAGCGAGGGCATTAATCACTTCTTCGATGGGTTTATAAATTCGAAGACAACACTAACGGAGTTCATAAGTAAGTACGAAGATGCCTTGGAAAAAAGATACGAGGCCGAAAATGAGGAAGATAATAGGACGTTGCAAACGATTGCTTTCCTAAAGACATCATCACCTTTTGAGAGACAAGCTGCAGGAAGGTATACAAGGCGCATTTTCAAAAAATTTCAGAATGAGATCCTTGAAATGGCTGCATCAAATACAAAATTGATCAAGGAAGCTGGCAACTGTTGTGTATATTCCGTAAAGTCGTATGAAAGGATTGAAGTCGATGGAATCGGCAAGGAGATGATCAAAGATTATATCGTGTCATACGATAGAAATATTGAGGATGTCCAATGCCAGTGCCGATCCTTTCAGTTCAAGGGGTACCTGTGTAGGCATGCCTTGTTGGTTCTTCATCAAAGTGACGTATTTCGTTTACCAGATAAATACTTCTTGAAGAGATGGTGCAAGGACATGAAATACCAATTCGACGAATTCGACTGCAATACTGAAGGTTATGATAAAAGCACACGGTACGCAGTGACAATTTTTTAATTGAAATGTCTTAATATTTGTTTTCGTTAATATTATGTTAATGATTGTAGATATAGTTTGCTGAGTCATCGGATGATGAAGCTCGCAGAGATAGCCTCCATGTCTGAAGATGCATTTAATGTAGTGATGGATGGTCTAACACCTATATTCAAAATTGCCGTGGATGCCAACTGCGCAGCTAAACCACGTACAGAGCTTGTAATTCAAGATCCTGAACAAATTAGGACGAAAGGTCGCCCGAGAGAGAACAGATTAAAGAGTGGAGTCGAGAAGAAGTCAAAAAGATCAAGGAAAAATCAGGTCAAGGAAAGAGCTGCTTCAAGCATCAGGCAGACTTGTTTGCAGTCAATTAATACTGAAGAGGACCTGGAGAGAATTGTACCGCCTTCCGAAGCTTTGATGGACGAATTTGATGCTTATGTATTGAGTCAACTTACACAGGAGCATATATAAAACACGGGTGTCGTAACTTTTGAACTAGGGTGTCTTGGTCGCAAATGAAGTGCTTTCAAAATAGGTGTCTATTTCAGTAAAATGAAGTGCTTTTAGCGCGACGACACCCCAGCTCTTGGCTAACGACTCCTAGCTCTTGCGCGGCGACACCCGAAAGCGAAAACCTACGACATCCCAGTACTCGCGAACGGACACCGAAGATTTTAGCGCGACGACACCCCAGCTCTTGGCTAACGACTCCCTAGCTCTTGCGCGGCGACACCCGAAAGGCGAAAACCTACGAGACATCCCAGTACTCGCGAACGAACACCGAAGATTTTAGCGCGACGACACCCCAGCTCTGGCTAACGACTCCCTAGCTCTTGCGCGGACACCCGAAAGGCGGAAACCTACGACATCCCAGTACTCGCGAACGACACCGAAGATTTTAGCGCGACGACACCCCAGCTCTTGGCTAACGACTCCCTAGCTCTTGCGCGGCGACACCCGAAAGGCGAAAACCTACGACATCCCAGTACTCGCGAACGGACACCGAAGATTTTAGCGCGACGACACCCCAGCTCTTGGCTAACGACTCCCTAGCTCTTGCGCGGCGACACCCGAAAGGCGGAAACCTACGACATCCCAGTACTCGCGAACGACACCGAAGATTTTAGCACGACGACACCCCAGCTCTTGGCTAACGACTCCCTAGCTCTTGCGTGGCGACACCCGAAAGGCGGAAACCTACGACATCCCAGTACTCGCGAACGGACACCGAAGATTTTAGCGCGACGACACCCCAGCTCTTGGCTAACGACTCCCTAGCTCTTGCGCGGCGACACCCGAAAGGCGAAAACCTACGACATCCCAGTACTCGCGAACGGACACCGAAGATTTTAGCGCGATGACACCCCAGCTCTTGGCTAACGACTCCCTAGCTCTTGCGTGGCGACACCCGAAAGGCGGAAACCTACGACATCCCAGTACTCGCGAACGGACACCGAAGATTTTAGCGCGATGACACCCCAGCTCTGGCTAACGACTCCCTAGCTCTTGCGCGGCGACACCCGAAAGGCGACATCCCAGTACTCGCGAAGACACCGAAGATTTTAGCGCGACGACACCCCAGCTCTTGGCTAACGACTCCCTAGCTCTTGCGCGGACACCCGAAAGGCGGAAACCTACGACATCCCAGTACTCGCGAACGGACACCGAAGATTTTAGCGCGACGACACCCCAGCTCTTGGCTAACGACTCCCTAGCTCTTGCGCGGCGACACCCGAAAGGCGGAAACCTACGACATCCCAGTACTCACGAACGGACACCGAAGATTTTAGCGCGACGACACCCCAGCTCTGGCTAACGACTCCCTAGCTCTTGCGCGGCAACACCCGAAAGGCCTATGACATCCCAGTACTCGAACACCGAAGATTTTAGCGCGATGACACCCCAGCTCTTGGCTAACGACTCCCTAGCTCTTACGCGGCGACACCCGAACGGCGAAAACCTACGAAGGCAAACATAGGAATAATCGAGGACACCCCTGCTCGCAATATAAAATTTATGCATTTGCATTAAATATTAATCAGTGTTAATATGAATAAATTACATTCAATTTTCATTCAAAGAAGAATAAAAAAATTAAGAACATTTTTCGACAATGTCGCTAATCTTTTTGTTCAGGCCCTCTCTCAATATCGTCGCAGCTAAGTGTCGCCGGTAATCTCTGACTTCCTCATCCGTGAAATCCATCTTCATATCAGGATTGTCCCGTCGAGCAAGACATTCCATGTATCTCAGACAGTATAGGCCGCAATCCAGCGATCCGGTCGGTTGGCTTGGGCAATCCGAAATCTCTTCCATCGGCCAAGTCATCGCTTCCTTCTTATCGCAGTAGATATGGAATATGTGGCCAAGAATTGTATGCCATTTCCTTGCATTGGCCTTGTACTTGGGTTGCGTTTCATGAATTCAGGTGCATGAACACCTTTCTTTCCATGTCGACAGCAACCAAATGCCAGTGCGAGTTATCAGAGTTTATTATGGTGAAAAGAAACCGGAATTGGGCCTTATCTTCATCGATACATTGTCAAATATCGAGGCCCCTGATGTTCCAGCGAGTTCATGAGCAGGTGATGAGGAAGTCAGACACAGAGCGGATACGAAAACTGATGCAAATATGCACTTATGGTATCGGTCCGGATGCTCTGTCCAGTTGCGCATCAGAAACTCCTGGCCGGCATCAATTATCTGCCAATGCAATGTAAACCGATTAATATAATTCTAAAATCAACAACTAGAACAGGTTTCTTGATATACTTACATCATCTATTATCATTTCATTGTTAATGAGATCTTGAAGATTTTTCCTTGTTACAACGCCAGAAAACATATTGGTGTAGACGATCTCGTCGGTTAGTCGTTCGCTCAAAAAATTTTGAATAATTATTTGGTCATCTTCGACCGTTGTGTTGGGCTTTGACGTGCCCACTGTCTTCGCCGACTTTTTAGGACGGGTTGTCTCATAACATTCTCCGACGACCGTGGATGCCTTACGCTTCCTCGGCTCTTTTTTAACCCTCCTAACAAGCGAAGGCACTCCAACGATTTCTATGTCCATATTATCACCCTTTGGCGCAGGGGTGCCAAGTTTATTATCGGATATGGACTCATCTTTATTTTCATTCCCATGCTCTGTTTTTATCATCCAATGAATCCCCCTCCAATCTCTTCTCCTCTGCTTTGCATTCCCCGTCTCAATTGGACACTCGGATGAATGGTCCTCCTCCATCTTCTTCTCCTCACTATTTCCATTACCAGGCTCGCGGAGGACCAACTCCAGGGAATGCACCTTCTCTGTTTTCCGTCTCCCTTGTCCTCCTCATTTATTGCATTACTTTCCTTTCTGAGCAGTGAACTGAGGAGGCTCTCAGCAATGGACAGCCTGTGCCTGACATCGTCGAGTTGATCCTTAACGCACTCCAATTCAGTCCTCAACTCGGCACATCCTGCGCAGCTATCCGTTGGTTGAGGGGCGCAGTATCTGTTGGTTGAGGGGATGCTACATTCTGCTGAGTGAGAAGCCAGCGCTCTTCTGACAGTGGTACAGTAGCTCCCTCCATCTGCAACGCAAGATGATAACAAATTAATATTAAGTGAACATATTGACGCATTAAGTTGAAAAATATGGTCAGAGCAATGGAGCAATGTACTAGCTTACCAAGTCGTGAGGCTGCAAGTCGGCAACCCGAACCGACTGGATCTTCATTTGGTGGTCATACCACTTCAACAGCCGGGGCAGTTTATCAGGGTATGCTGGTTCTCGCATTGATGTATGCTCGAGGAACCACGCCTGAACATGATATTTTTTGGATATTAAATAATGTAATATTAAAAAAAATTATACTAAGAACACTACTTATGCATCTCAATAATCCTTACCACCAGTGCTGCCGAGCATCCGAACAGGGTAGGCTGCCTCCTAACTTTTTTTGCATTCTTTGAGTGGACCGGCTCCTCGGAACGCAAGCAAGCAGCTATTTCTGGGAGAGCCAGAACAATCAACTCCTTCAATGCCGAAGCCCAGTCGATGCTATCCAGTTGACTTAAGTCATCCAAGTGCTGGATGAGATACCGTGGACATCTCTGATTAGACTTTGGAGCCAAAAACATGGCCAACATGTATGCGATCCAAAGTCGGACGGTGTCCTCGACATCCTCCTGTACCTTAGATGATCGGAGTTGAAATATTAACTTCTCCAAACCTTCTTGGCAAAGATCTAAACCCTGGCCAAACCGTCTGAACAACCTTCCGTTGAACAATTTGGCTGGACGTGTCGATCTTCTTCCCATGAGCTGGAAGTCCCAGAATGAGTGCGACTTCGTCGGCACTGAATAGAACTGGCTTTCCGCAGAAAATGAACTCGTCGCCTCCATTGTGACATCTTATGATGTCTGCTAGCAGTCGCCCGTCGACTGTGAACGTCTGCATGTCGACGAAGGCACCAAATGGGGTCCTTCGAATAAGTTTTGTATGCCGTCTAGTGAACCCCATCTTCCAAACCTTCTGAACGTATACGGCCGGCCTGCAGCTATTCTTAAACAGCTGGGAAGCCTTCACTGGGGGACTGGAACAATTTTATTGTCAACTGAAACAGGGGGTAAGACAGAAGACATACTTGTCATGAAATTTTAAGAGAGGATGTCATAATATTTTAACATAGTGATAAACATACCTGAAGGAGCCGCATCCTCATTCGAACGAAGAACCATGTCCTTGCATTGTTCCGCCATTTTCTTCGTCTGCTTCTTCTTTGTTCGCGGTCTTCGTCCACAAACGAAAGCACTCATCTCCATGAATGAAGTATACGGAAGAATGAACTATGGAAGAAATTTAGGAGGGAAAAGGAGACCAGTGGCTTCTCGAGCAAGAGACGAAGGATGGCTTCTCGAGCAAAAGGATGGCTTCTCGAGCAACAGACGAATGAGTGCTTTTTCTAGGGTTTATGCCGACCTCAGAGAAATACGAAAGGACACCCGGATCACCATGATCACATCACAGTGACCCGCAAACCCATAGGAACTGCCCACGTTTTGTAACTTTTCTCGAAAAGATGGCATGGCTGAGTTACTAGGGTGTCGTCGAATTAGTACTAGGGTGACGTCAAATTCCCGCCTTGTTCAAGCATGGGTGTCGTTGCCTTAAAGCTAGGGTGTCGTGAGATTTCAACTGGGGTGTCGTGAAGGATTAACGGCCGATTTGAACTAGGGTGTCACGGGGATTCTCTATGTGGTCAGTTTTAAGTAAGGGTGTCGTTTCCTTAAAACTAGGGTATCGTAATATTTCAACTGGGGTGTCGCGAAGGATTTACGGCCAAATTCGAACTAGGGTATCCCCGGGACTCTCTATGTGGTCAGTTTTAAGTAAGGGTATCGTTTCTTAAAGCTAGGGTATCGTGAGATTTCAACTGGGTGTCGCGAAGGATTTACAACCAAATTCAAACTAGGGTGTCGCTGGGATTCTCTCCATGGTCAGTTTTAAGCACAGGTGTCATCTCCTTAGAGCTAGGGTGTCGTGAGATTTCAACTGGGGTGTCGCGAATGATTTTCGGCCAAATTCCACTGGGGTGTCGCTGGGATTCTCTCCGTGGTCATTTGTAAGCATGGGTGTCGTCGCCCTAAAGCTAGGGTGTCGTGAGATTTCAACTGGAGTGTCGCGAAGGATTTACGACCGAATTCAAACTAGGGTATGCTGGGATTCTCTTGTGGTTAGTTTTAATCATGGGTGTCATCTCCTTAGAGCTAGGGTGTCATGAGATTTCAACTGGGGTGTCGCGAATGATTTTCGGCCAAATTCCACTGGGGTGTCACGGGATTCTCTCCGTGATCATTGTAAGCACGGGTGTCGTCGTCCTAAAGCTAGGGTGTCGTAAGATTTCAACTGGGGTGTCGCGAAGGATTTACGGCCGAATTTGAACTAGGTGTCGTGGGGACTCTCTATATGGTCAGTTTTAAGTAAGGGTATCATTTCCTTAAAGCTAGGGTGTTGTGATATTTCAATTGGGGTGTCGCGAAGGATTTATGGCCAAATTTGAACTAGGGTGTCGCCGGGGACTCTCTATGTGGTCAGTTTTAAGTAAGGGTGTCATTTCCTTAAAGCTAGGGTGTCGTGAGATTTCAACTGGGGTGTCGCGAAGGATTTACAGCCGAATTCGGGGACTCTCTATGTGGTCAGTTTTAAGTAAGGGTGTCGTTTCCTTAAAGCTAGGGTGTCGTGAGATTTCAACTGGGGTGTCGCGAAGGATTTACGACCGAATTCGAACTAGGGTGTCGCTGGGATTCTCTCCATGGTCAGTTTTAAGCAAGGGTGTCGTCTCCTTAGAGCTAGGGTGTCATGAGATTTCAACTGGGGTATCGTGAAGGATTTTTGGCCGAATTCCACTGGGGTGTCGCTGGGATTCTCTCCGTGGTCATTTGTAAGCACGGGTGTCGTCGCCCTAAAGCTAGGGTGTCGTGAGATTTCAATTGGGGTGTCGCGAAGGATTTACGGCCGAATTCAAACTAGGGTGTCGCTTGGATTCTCTCCGTGGTCAGTTTTAAGCACGGGTGTTGTCTCCTTAGAGCTAAGGTGTCGTGAGATTTCAACTGGGGTGTCGCAAATAATTTTCGACCGAATTCCACTGGGGTGTCGCTGGGATTCTCTTTGTGATCATTTGTAAGCACAGGTTTCGTCGCCCTAAAGCTAGGGTGTCATGAGATTTCAACTAGGGTGTCGCAAATGATTTTCTGCCAAATTCCACATGGGTGTCGCAGGGATTCTCTCTGTGGTCAATTTTAAGCACGGGTATCACAGCATTGGTACTAGGGTGTCGCAGTATTTGGCTTCCCCACACTCTCTTCATTGATGGTTTCTGTTCACGAGGGGGGCGAGGTACTCCTGGGGTGTTTGCTGCCATTCGCTCTTATCTTGTTGAAACCCATAACACCCTAGTTCGAAACGTTAAGACAAAGCATTAGTTGAAAACCCACGACACCCTAGTAGAAAACTGTATCGTCAAAATCATAAAACACAACAACCTCATAACGAAAGAATGTTTTGTACTGCGGACGACATTTCCTCCAGAAGTTTTTGTACAAAGACTCCAGTAGCCAGGTATTCTAGCCTTGAAGCTGAAATATTTTCTTTCGACCGGAGTCTCCGAGAGAGGGCGATGGTTCATGCTCAACTGATTCCGGTGATGCTTCCGAAATCCAGAGCGAGGGGGAAGAAAGAGTTCTTCTTGCACAAATGAAATCCAACATAAATGGTGCTAGGATGGAGGGAAAGGGCATTTTCGTTCGCATGCTAATTTAAAAAAAAAAGGCGAACTGCTTTAAATGCCAGTCACATTCAGAATGTTACATCGTAGCAAGGTCGTACCGTCCGGCACCGTCATCCACGTAGGCTCCACGTGGACCAATCAGAAGAGGCGGTGCAGCCCACGTAGGCCTTGCTGCACCGGGGGAGGTGTACAAAGACTTTTCCTTTTTTTCTTTGAATTCGTCCGGCCCGGGATCCATCCGGCCGGGGATCCAAACGTGTCTAGAAAATTTCGTGTTCAACATGAACCGTGGGGCCGTGCTAGGCTTAGGCGAGATCTGGGCCCAGTCTTGGTTGGACCCAGTGCCATGTCCTTCAATCCAAGCCAGATTCGGCCACTCTCATTCGGCCCAACCAAAGTTGGCGATGTTTTGAATAAGGAAAATACTTGCTTCATCAAGGGGTTATGCAGCAAGCACGCATTGATCATACGGATTGACAATTCGCATATTTTAGCATATATTCAATGTATGGCAAGGCCCATTAGGTCACTGCACATGCATCAGCATACGCGAATGATCAATCTGTGTGGTTGATGCGTGCTTATTGCATCGAAGGATAGTGCAACAAGACTTTTTCGTTCAGATAAACAAACTCAGATTGCGAAGAGGTAGAATCTGGGAAGGAAAAAGACTTGCTGCACTGCCCTTCGATGTAGCAAGTGCATACCAACCACGCGAATTGGTTGTCCATTCGCGTCGGTGCACGTGCGGTGCATGGTAAAGTCCATTAGCCCACCGCACTCATACTGGCATGCATGGACGGCTAATCTGTGTGGCCTATGCGCACTTGCTGTATCAAAAGATGATGCAATAAAACTTTTTCATCTTGAAAGATAGGTGGTAAGTAGTCGACTCTAATTCGCTGAGCTTTTACCTCTTAACACACAAGCCTCGAGCTTAGTTAATTACATCCTAAGATATTATTATGGCTTTCCGGCAGGTTCCAATTCAGATGGGCCATGCCCATTGGCCTTGATGGTCTTGCTTAGGCTTCTATCTAGAGCTGGCATTAGCATGAACGAAAAGTTTTATTGTATCACACTTTGTAGCAAATGTACATCGAACGCACAAATTAACTCCATGCCCATGCTACTAAACGTGCGATACGCGCTAAATCTCATTAGATCTTAACATACATGATGCACCAATGCATGATCGATCCGTACGTTAACGCTTGTTGTACAGCAGCAAGTCTTTTCGTAGTCTGAATGGGACATGTGTCACACGTGCACCATACACACGCTTATGTAAATCAAATAAAAGCAAAGCACATGGGAGGTGGCCGACCCGTCGAAGATGTAATCTGTCACGTCTCATTCCTAGCATTCAACATGCGTCAAGTATACCGACACGTAGCGTTCGCTTTGAAGCGACAGAAGCTCTATTTTTGTGAGCCTGGAACAAGGACAGGAAGGAGATAGCCCGTGAAAAAGAAACCCAACAGCGCACGGAAGAGGGAAGAGGTGAACCTATAGAGCCTGGTATGGTACTTCAAAGCTTAAATCCTAAGCTAAAGGTTTATAGGCTCCACATATTTAAGGCCTAGGTTGTTGGGTCTTGAGGGGGCTAGTCTATCATTGGGCTAGATTTGGGCCCAAGGTGTGGGCTAGTCCAAGAGAGTTTTTTAGGATTTATTATCCATATAATAAGGCACCGGTTCATATGTGGTGCTGGTTTTATTTTGGTAGCCGTCATGGGACGGGGTTGATATAATCATGTAACGATGATGATTATAGATGAATGAAAGAAACTATTTTCTCCCAAGAATAAGCTATCCCTCTCCTTTTCTCTCTTATCCACATCTTTCTCTCTTTCTCACATATAGATGCCCTAGATTTCTAGGGTTTTATTGCTGCCATCTCTGCCCTAGCCATCTTCTTGGAACCGCCTCTCTCAAGGAAGGAGAAGGAAGAAACCCTAGTAGCACCTTCTCTTTGGGCAGCGTCTCTTGATTTTTTGGATCAGATCTGAAGGTTCACGTGAGGAAGAAGAGAGGCCATGACCCTCTCTTACAATCTTGGGGCACAAGAAACCAAAGAAAATCCTAGTTGCTAATCAATCCGGAAAGATTACCAAGATCAAGATCCAAAATTCTGCTGCAGAATTTCAGCAGGATATCATCTTGCTTCCGCATCTCCACACGACTTAGGGCTGGTCGAATGCGTGCTATGCTCTAAGGGTAGAAAGAGAACGAACCACTCTTCATTTGGTATCAGAGCCTCGGGGATTTGGTAGAGAAAAGATTGGATCTTGGGCGTTTCTTGGTAAGATATCAAACCAGAAATTTCTGCAGCAAGTTTAATTTTTTGTTTTTGCTGTGTGCATTGTTTCTTGGTTGGATATGGCATCTAGTAGCTTTAAATTCGATTTTGAAAAGTATGATGGCAAGGGAAACTTCACCTTATGGCAGCAAAGGGTGAAGGATTTATTGGTACAGAAAAGGATTTATAAGGTCTTGGTGAAACAAAGACCGGATAATGTAAGTTGTGAGGATTGGAAGGAGTTAGAGGAGATTGTATTTAGCACAATTAGGATGTGCTTGGCTGATCAAGTCTTGCCAGAGATTTGCATGCAGACCACGGTAAGGGGGCTCTAGAAACTTTAGAGAACACTTACATGGGAAAGAGCATGACAAACAAGTTGTGGTTGAAGAAACAGTTGTACAGCTTGAGAATGCCTGAGGAAGGAGATCTTGTGGCCCATATTCAGAAATTCAATCAAGTGTGCTCAGAGGTGATGAGCCTTAATGTGAAGATTGATGAAGAAGACAAGACCCTCATCTTGTTGTGTTCGCTACCCAGTTCATATGATGGTCTGATTACAACCTTGGTTTATGGGAAGGAGACCCTGAATTATGAAGAGGTTGTGGGGGTGCTGAGATCAAACCAGCAAAGAGAAAAGATCCGCATGGGAAACTCTAACACAGAGGTACTTACTATGAATGAGAGGCAAGGAAGACCCTAGAAAAAGGTTAGAGGCAAGTCCAAAGTCAGATCTAAGTCTCGGGGCAAGCAAAAAGCATGGAAGTGTTACAAGTGTTATCAGATTGGTCACCTGAAGAGAAATTGCCCACTTCTGAAGAATGAGAAGGGGAAGGGCATTTCCAAGGGAGGTTCAGCCAGCAATGGTGGTGCAAATTCATCTGAAGACAGTAAAGATGATGTACTAGTAGTTTCAGATGGGACCAAGAAGTGTGATAGTTGTTGGACACTTGACTCAGCCTGTTCTCGCCATTATACTTCGCATAGGGAGTGGTTTGCAACTTATGAAGAATCTGATGGAGGGAGTGTATGCCTTGGTGATAATCATCCTTGTAAGGTTGCTGGAGTTGGAAGCATAAGGGTGAGGATATATGATGGGGTTATAAGGACTTTGACCAATGTCAAACATGTCCTGGAGTTGAAGAAGAATCTAATTTCTTTGGGCTACCTGGAGAAGCATGGGTATGCTTTTGGAAGCCAGCCAGGGAGTGGATGTTTGAGGATAACGAAGGGTGCATTAGTGGTGATGAAAGGGAGAAGGTTGAAAAATAATCTCTATTAGATGGAAGGCTCAGTGGCCATAGATGGTGCAGAGGTGCTAGCAGCGGCACAGGAGGAACAGTTGGTCTATAAACTGTGGCACTATCGAATGGGACACATGAGTGATAAAGGGCTTATAGAACTCAACAAAAGAGGTTTGATTCTAGCACTTAAGAAGGAGGACAATGACATCTGTGAGCCCTGTATTTATGAAAAACAACATAGTGTGAGATTTGCCAGCAGTTCCAAGCAGAGTGAAGGTATTCTGGAACTAGTTCACTCAGATGTATAGGGATCGGCCCCTGTGTCAGCGAGAGGTGGGGCTAAGTATTTTTTGACCTTCATTGATGACTACTCCAGGAAGGTATGGGTATATCTGATAAGAGAAAAATCAGAGGTATTTGCCCGGTTTAAAGCTTGGAGAGTTGGTGTTGAAAAGGAGACAGGAAAACCAGTGAAGTGATTGAGATCTGACAATGGAGTGGAGTATACAAGCAATGAATTCAGAAGCTACTATGAGGAAAATGGGATCCAACGCCATTACACAGTGAGGATGACTCCCTAGCAAAATGATGTGGCAGAGAGGATGAATCGTACATTGACAGAGAAGGCTAGGAGTTTGAGGCTGCAAGCATCACTGCCCAAGGTCTTTTGGGGTGATGCAATTATGTTCTCTGGTTTTCTTATTAACAGGTCCCCTAATAGAAAACTTGATGGAGGCATTCCAGAGGATATCTGGAGTGGAAAGAAGGTGGAGCTTGGACACCTAAGGATTTTTGGTTGCCCAGCCTATGCACATGTGGAGGCAACTGAAAGGAGCAAGCTGGACCCAAAATCACAAAGGCTGATCTTCATCGGGTATCTACAGGGAGTTAAAGGCTATTTGCTATGGAGTTCAGATTCACATAAGTGTATCATTAGTAGAGACATTATTTTTGATGAGAAGAGCATCTTGAAGAGGTCAGAGATTGCAGATGAAACTGAAAAGGTTGAATAGGACAGCAGTGGACAGCATTGGCTGACAGGTGATGTACCTTCTACTTCTACTTCAAAACGTGCTTCTTTTGAGGTGGAGTTTGGTATGAATGTTCCAATACATGTAAAAGATCAGCCAGGAGAGCCATCAATCCAGAAGGAGGTGCAGGTGGAGTCACACACTTCAGCTTTAGAGATGATCAAAGAGGTGTGGCACTACACAAGGCAAAGCGTACCATCATCAAACCTGCTCGACATCGCATTGATGACATGATTTCCTATGCTCTCATCACTGCAAATGAAGATCCAGAGACCTTCCAAGAAGCCATGGAAAGTTCAGAAAGAGACTCATGGATGCAGGCCATGATGGAGAAGATGGAGTCCTTAGAAAAGAAGACATGGCAGCTAGTGGATCTACCTAGAGATGCTCAGGCCATTGGTTCAAAATGGGTGTTCAATAAGAAGGAGGCACCTTCAGAGCAAGGTGGAGTCAGATACAAAGCAAAGCTTGTTACTAAGGGGTTCTCACAGAGAGAGGGAGTGGACTACACAGAGGTATTCTCTCCAGTGGTACGTCATGCTTCAATTCGTGTTGTTATCACTTATAGCACGACATGGTATGGAGTTGTAGCAGATGGACGTGAAGACGGCTTTCTTACATGGGAGTCTAGAGGAGAGGATATATATGAAGCAACCAGAGGGTTTCAAGGAATCTGGATTGGAAGAAAAAGTATGTATACTAAATGATGGTGAAGCAGGGTACAGTATTGCTATACAGTGATAGTTAGAGTGCCCTGCAGTTGGCTCAGAACCCAATCTATCATGCACGCACAAAGCATATAGACATGAGGTATCACATAATCAGAGAATTGGTGGAAGAAGGTGAAGTGGAGCTGATAAAAGTTCATACAAAGAAGAACCAGACAGACGCACTTACAAAGACTCTTCCATGGGATAGCTTTCTCTCATGTGTGACACTGATGGGTCTGAAGGAATGTGCAGATTTTTCAGCAGCTTTGAAGCACCAAGGTGGAGATTGTAGAGCCTGGTGTGGTACTCCAAAGCTTAAATCCTAGGGTGGAGGTTTATAGGCTCCACATGTTTAAGGCTCAGGTTGTTGGGTCTTGAGTGGGCTAGTCTATCATTGGGCTAGGTTTGGGCCCAAGGTGTAGGCTGGTCCAAGGAAGTTTTTTAGGGTTTATTATCCATATAATAAGGCACCGGTTCATATGTGGTGCTGGTTTTATTTTGGTGGCCGTCATGGGACGGGGTTGATATAATCATGTAACGATGATGATTATAGATGAATGAAAGAAACTCTTTTCTCCCAAGAATAAGCTATCACTCCCCTTTTCTCTCTTATCCACATCTTTCTCTCTTTCTCACATATAGATGCCCTAGATTTCTAGGATTTTATTGCTGCCATATCTGCCCTAGCCATCTTCTTGGAACCGCCTCTCTCAAGGAAGGAGAAGGAAGAAACCATAGCAGCACATTCTCCTTAGGTAGCATCTCTTGATTTTCTGGATCAGATCCGAAGGTTCACGTAAGAAAGAAGAGAGGCCATGACCCTTTCTTACAATCTTGGGGTACAAGAAACCAAAGAAAATCCTAGTTGCTAATCAATCCGGGAAGATTACCAAGATCAAGATCCAAAATTCTGCTGCAGAATTTTAGCAGGAATATCATCTCACTTCTGCATCTCCATACGACTTGGGGCTTGTCGAATGCGTGCTATGCTCCAAGGGTAGAAAGAGGACAAACCACTCTTCAGAACCTTCATGGATCTCCAAGATAAAGAAGGGGGGGATTTCATTCGTGATCTCTCTTCAGGAAGGTTGGCGGTATATAAAAGCTACGCTCATAGGCCAGGTATTTTTCATACTCTATTTCTTTCTCATTGAACTAATTTTCCCTGATCACCAGCAAGGTTTATCGTTGAATATAGGTGAAGAAGGTGACGGCCAAAACGAGAAGGAAGCGAGTGAAGCAGACCTGCAGGCAGCTAAGATGCTGGTGGAATCAACAGCTGAAGCTGAGGACAAGAAAAGCAACTGGATATGTAGCATAGAGTGCTTTTCCTTGACGGATGTACTTACATGTTTAGTCCTTTGCTTTTCCTCTATGTGCACCGTTATATATGCCATACCCCAAGCTTTGGATCTAATTTAGATGATGATAAGTGGACGCAATGACTTCATAATGTCGATTGGAATGTATTATTGCTAATTGTAAAGGGGAAAACCTGATAGGATGGACAATTTAATGGCAGATAAGAAAGTCCTGCCCTAATGTTTCGTAAAAGCAGGATGAGAAAAAACGAGAAAATGCATAGCCTGTCAGGTTACCCATGCAAGTGGTTTCCGGATACTTGAAGAATCTGTGGGTGGAATTTGAGGGGGAAAAAAAGGATAAGGGGAAAAGATTTGGAGCTGTTCAATTTACATAGGCTAACGCTTCAATAAAGCTGATATTTGGTTATTTGATTGATTAGAAGAGAGGCCCAGGTGTTAGAATTTTACATCGTGTAGATCAGCAAAGTCATTTTGTAAGCCAAATTGATTGACAGAATGTTTTGTGTAAGCTATTTAGGCTATCTGATGAACTTTAGAGCAGTGTGGACTTGAGTAGGAATTTTTTGAATATATGGTTCATAATGAGGTATGTACCATATGGAGAGGTTTCTATTCTCATAATACCACCATAGAAGGAAGAGAAGGATAAGAGGAAGGGAGAAGCCTTTCTGCTATCATGCACATATAAAATCATCCTAACCAAATTCTGTAGAAAAATGTAGGTCCTACGATATGATTTATCTTTTGTTATCTGTGTACTGATGATATAGAGATGAAATAGAGATCATTAATTAATGATATTTTGGATTTATGAAATCTTAATTTTCTATCACCAACTCCTCTCAGACTGAACATTTGAACACGGTGGGAGCTATCCTTCCGGAGATCATAACCCATAAACTAGCTACATTGGGGCATCTTGCCTGGATTAGGTAGAGATCCCTACAAACGACTAGATATACGATCCATGAAATAAAGACATGGCAAGACCTCCCTACGGGCTGAGGATGAGACCTGATTATAAGATCAATGAGATTTCCAAGCATTCGGTTCCTTAAAAATGGGTCGTGAAACCGAAGGCATGCTGCAAAGAGAGAGAGAGAGAGAGAGAGAGAGAGAGACCATTCAATCATGGTGGTTTGGCACTTTGGCTTGTTTGCTGGAGTGATCGAATAAGGAGTTCTAATAGTGTGCCACTTGGAGGCAATATAGGTCCATGAAGATGGTTGACTGCTGGAATGGCGAGCCATGGGAGGGATGAGAAGAAGAGGGCATCAAGTAGGCAGACGAATCTCATGTTTTACGATGGTAAGGGCTGGCTGCTATTCTGGCAGCCAAAGGCTTGCATGTGATCCCAGTCAACTTGCATGGGCTCGTGTAGAGCGACATAGATGCCGAGGGCCTGTAGATATCTAGTGGAGAAGTCGATCCGCCAGCTGCATCGCTGGGACCAGCGGTCCCCGCAGGTCTGCCGGAAGAAGGGTACCCGATCCTCCGACAGCCACCGCTCCTTCCACCTCCATAGCTACTCCCATTTTTAATAAATATATATCATTTATTAATTTATATTTTGAGTTGAGACAAACAAAAGAAGCTTCCCTCCCAAAAGCTGCACTGTATTCATATAAATTACATAAATAAAACATCAGGGAAATCGCAGTCATCTTTTTTCTTATTTTTTTTTTTCCTCTCATCTACATCCCAAGAGATAAATAATAGTAGAACGCCCATAATTTTATGGTACAAAATCTGCAATTTAAAATGAAGCCACATGGCCGCTTAGTGCATACATAAATAGATTGTAGCAACAATGAGCTTTGCAGGGGCTTTTACTCCAGCCTATAGCTTTATCCATCAGATTATTAAATGCTGTTTCTCGTTAATCTTACTGCTCTCCTGGGAGCATAGTGTCCTCTGGAAGATCACAAAATGCAATACCCTGAGAAACAGCACACAACGGTAACTCTGTTAGATGCCTACTGCGATCATTATCATCAGAGATGCAGCACGAATAATATTGCATTACCTCTCCGGTAAGATGGGCAACACATCTTTTCTCGGCAAGCAACTCAGCTTCAGTCTGTTAAAATTGAAAGATTAGATGATACACGAGTTATATAACTCCAATAGATTAATCGTCTGGCAGGTGTTTAAACTATACCTTTTTTATACGTTCCCAAAGGAAATCATCAATAATTACATCCTTGACTAGTTCATAATCACCATTTCCCTGATAAATAATGGCAGGCTTGTCAGAGACTAAGTCGCAGTGAAAATTCAAGCAGTATAAGAACTAAATTTTGGAAACCATTAACCTCTGATCTACACGGCATGCTGAATACGATGTCCTCTGCGATGCCGTAAGGATTGCCATTGGTATAAACCTATGAATGCCATGTAAAATGTGAGACAAAAAACATTTTCAGTGAAAAAGGGGGGGGGGGGGAAAGCACAAACCAACCCATGATACAGTGATGATCTAGTGAAATTTGAATCTGGACATCCTGGTATATATCAGGACTGTCACTTTTGCATAATAGAAAAACCAAGAGTAAAGGTCGTTCAGGGTTTCATAATTATTCCGGGCTTTGAGAAATGTACATAGCCAAGACTGCCAGATTAATCATCAAACATTTAGACATCACTGCTGTGATCTCATACTTTACATCCAAACAGTAATATGCGAAACAAACTTTAAGATGTATTTCTTTAAAAAGGTGAAGTTGGGGACAACAAGAGCATCTTGACAATTCCAAGAGTGCTAAAAGTTGACTAGAGTGAAAACAGAACAGATGGCAAGCGTAAAATCTGCTTTCCTTAATGCAAACTGTAGTAGATATTAATTTCAATGGAGATAACTAGGTTGCAATATTACCCCTGAAGAGAACCAATCCCCTGGGGGAGTGGGTGTGATAAGAGACCTTATGGCATCTACAATTGAAACAGCAGTTGATGCAGCAGAAGATCTTCCCCATTTTTGGATAAGCACACCTCCACGCTGCAAATTAAGCAACATGCCGTGACTAGTCAACTAAACAACTCTAGAAGTAAACTAAGCAAATAACTCAAAAAGTATTATATTCATCATTACATGTCAGTAAATATTGAAATAATGATAGTATGCCATGCTATGATTTTGCAGGCAGTGTGTACCTTCTGAATTCTTTCGGTGAACTCTTCTTCTAACCATTTGGTATCAGTGATAACTTCCTTTACAGGAATGCCATTAATTTTAGCATTTAAAAAATCAGGAACCTGCTAGAATAAAAATATGCATCTGTTAATTTCATAAAGCTGTTCTTTTTTCCTGTAATAACCTTTTATATTCATCCTAATAATGAATTAACATTATTCGTTGACCTGAGTGGTTGAGTGATTTCCCCATATGGTCATGTTTGACACTTTATCATAAAATACTCCTGCCTTGAGAGCTAGCTGCAGAAATTGAGGTAAATTTTTCATATCATCGTCTGATGAATGTGCAGAAGAATGTAGGAAGTTACAGCTTATAGCTAAAAAAACCCAATAGAAAATGTGCACGACTGTTAACCTGGCATTTGGCTCTATTTTCATCCAATCTTGTCAAGGCATGGAAATTTTTTGGAGGTATGTTTGGTGCATTCTTTAAGCAAATAAGTGCACTGCAGAGAAGATATTTATTAGATCAGCAGTAACAATGAGTGTTGCACTTGATAAGGCACTTATCTGTGGAGATAGAATTTATAGTTAATAAATAATGCATTGTACTTTGTATTGCATGGGTTTCCGACTACTATCACTTTGACATTGGGGGATGCCACTGCATTGAGTGCTTTTCCCTGAAATTCATTGATTCCACGAATTAAAATATGCAAGAAAAATATATCAGTCATCAGCCTTTCTTCATATGATTTTTGCATAGGTAGAATACTTATCAGAAGCAGCACCTGTTCAGCAAAAATCTGCCCATTAATATCCAGTAAGCCAGCTCGTTCCATTCCAGGACCACGGGGCTTTGCACCAATTAGAAGCGCCCATTCTGCATCTTGAAACACATCATAAGGATCTTTGCCTATGCTTACCTCCCTCAATAGAGGATATAGAGAGTCCTCCAACTCCATGGCCACTCCTACATTTTTTAAGGCAAAGTTAAAGGAGGAAAAGAACGAATAAGAGAAGAATTGTCAGAGGATAATTAGTGGGTTCTTAACAGAAATTCTACATGAAAACTGAGTTATCTGTTAGACAAAATACTGCAATCAAATAAATCTTACCTTCAAGAGCTTGAAATGATCTTTCAGATCCCAACAATTTCAGAGTAATGGGTTGATCCGGCCCAAAAACTTCACCAGACGCAAGCTGAAATCTCAAATAAAAATTCGTTAGCACACACTTCAATTTTTGCATGAGCTATGCATAACATAAATACAATTACAGAGGACAATCAAACGAAACTTCATTGCATGGTACTAAGTGTTTTTTCATTGATTCTAAATTTATTAGCTATAGTGTGACTATGCTAGAAGGCTAAGTTGATATGTTGATATTACACTTGTACATAACAGTAATATTCAGATTATTTGGACCATGAGCATAACCAACCTGCTTTCTCAAATTTATGATGTTTTTCTCTTTTCCAGTTAAACACTTAAAGCTAAGTCCCTATCTCAATGAGCCCTGAATTTCATCCACATGATAACACCATTATATTAGTTTGCTTTCATTTAACCCTCTTAGATGCAACTATTAAGCATGGCTTGGCCTAGGGCATGAAGACCTGGCACATGAGACCTAATATTGATATAGTATTGATAAAATATATCTTGTAGTTGGAATAATGAGGATGCCAACTATTAAATATAGTTACATGGAAGATTTTAGTTCTTAAGACAGTTGTATCTACGGATGCATAAGGAATTGATGTATGTTCTTCATCTTTTAGTCCAGGTAAGTTTTATGCTAAAATAAGAATATGGAGTATATAATATATTGTGAGTCATTTAGGTAACATATAAATTTCATGAATTACTATAGAATCCCACAAGAGTTTTACATGTGACACTAATAGAACTATCATAAACAGAGCCAACTCTTTAAATGCAGAGTACATATAGTACATGTTTCAAAAATAATTAACAGTTTGAATATGACATTATCATAGAAACAAGAAATTCTTTTTCTCCGCATCCACTTTGGCTGTTTTAAGAAACCAAGAACACAGTAACATATTGACCTTGTATATTATAAGCTAGAATGTTTCTAACTTAAGAAGAAAGACCAATGAAAACAGAGGCCCTAGTGAAGGATAGATTATGATAATATAGCTGACCTTTTAATAAAAAAGATTTGCTCATACCATACGATGAGAAATAGGAAACCTCATGCATTGCATTATAACTTGAAAGGGTAGGAACTCCTTACTTTAAAAAGTAGATGATTTGATATCATTCCAGCTGCACCTGAAACTGCAATATTAACTAAACTTTTCCATGACTTTGTCTTCTCATCCTACAAAACATCAGAAAATAAGTATCAAAAAAAAAAAAACACGATTTAAAAGTTCTGTTGCAACTCATAGATGCACTGTCAATCTTGCGAAAAAGTTTGATCCTAGGGAGTGGGGTATCCGTCATCCACTGATCCACATGTAAATCAAGATCAATCATATTTATAAAAATGGTTACTTTATCTTGTGAAGGTATAGTGTGTTTTGTTTGAAATAGCTTATTTATCCCTCAAGCTATTAAGGTCAAGTTGAGAAGCAGGAGGAAATAATAAAAGTTGACAATCAACCTCTATTTATAAGAATAAGACCGACCACAGGAATAAAGAAGGATCAATCAAACTGACAATTTTTCTTGGCGGAATCCAAAGGTTTCTTCTTGATGATGTTCTACTTTATATTGAAAGAGGAGCACTTTTACCCCATTTGATGGGGCAAAGAAGAATCCAATAAGACTCTTGCTTCAAGATAGGAGGGCAAGCCAACTGTAATTAAGGACTCTTCTCGGCACCTCTTTTGACATGAAAATAAGAGAGACTTTGCTCTCTTAAACTGAATCATCTTTCACTTCAACATCATTGGCAATGAACATGCTGAAGGGAAAGAAAATGAACAAAAGGAAGAGGAAGAGGAAGAGGAGAAAATAATGCAGTTACAGCATTCAGCCTTCATCAAATAGCTTTCTCAGCTACCCTTTAAGCATGTCGCTTCTCTTCTGGCCAAGTTATGACAGGCATATAGTATGATGGTCAATCAGTGCATTTGACAGGCACATATAATATGCATAAGGTAAGGAAGTCGAGGGTGTGCAGAAGCTAAATATAAGTAGATGCTAGTTTAGGTGCACTAATCATGCTAAGGCACAAGCACATCAGACAAGTCTCAGTTTTGCCAAGAAATGCTGGATCATCAAAGGTTTGGAATTCTCAACACAAACGGAAAAACTCAATTGCCTGCCGCATGCATAGCTGTAATGCACTATGACTGCAGGGCGCAAGCAACAGAATAGAGTGCATTGGAAGATGAAATTGGAACTTACGGCTAAAGTTGAGAGAGTTTTGATGTTTGCTGCATGCAGAGACAAGTATTTGCTGAAGTTTGCTGTCCATAGGCGACGAAAGTGTGCGATCCAAAGTAAAGAGTTTTTAAAACAGCCAAAACTTGCATCACTTCATGAGCAGATAACCCATGGGCAACCAATCCTAGGGTCATGTACACGGTTTTGCCCACCGTTCGTTTGTTTTTCTCCTCTCAAGGAATAGGCTGGATATCTATAATACCTAAAAGTGGCATGCTGATTGCTAAACCCTTTTTTCTTTCTCCTCGTTTTTCCTTACACCTCTTCGTCCAGTAATTTCATAAAACAAGATTTCTGCCCAACCCGGACCCTTGATAAAAAGCACTATACCTTCTTCGTGATTATACTGATTTGAACTTATTATACGATGCAGCGGTATTATATCAGAAGCCTAAACGAATGCTCAAGTGGTACGTACAACATCAATTCAGCAGCACATTTTCCATAATTTAATAACTGGTACTTCAGAAGTAATAAACCTTCCCACGTATTCTTTTCAGACAAACTAAAAGGTACAAACTTCACTCATTTAAGTGATAGAAAAACCACCAAATCCCTCTCATTTGGGCATTTATTGACAAACAGCAAGATTGGACCCTCCAAACGGCAAGATAAGCAGGAAGAAAAAGAAAATTACCTCTCAGATCAAAAAAGAAAAAGAAAATTACCTCTTTGAGGTCGTATGTGGTACAGAACACACCGAAGCAATCCTTCTTGATCCCAGTGTCAGCCGGGGCGGCGGGGGCGACCGGGCCTGGACTTGCCTGCCAAACAACGACCAAAATTCTAAACCAGATGCGAGATAAACATAGAAAGCGACAAATTTCGAGAGAAAGGAAAGAGAAAAAAGGGTTCACTTTGGTGCTACGGAGCAGAGGATTCTGGGCGTCCAGCGAGGTGGAGTCAAAACAGAGCACCGCCGATTCTTGTAAGCGTGAAGAGGGTTGGCGAACTTGGAAGAGAGATTGGAGGGGAGGGTTTGGGCTCTTGGATGGGAAGAAGAGATCTCGGCTAAGGCCATGGAGGGGGCGGAGATGAGGAGCAGATGAGGTGAAAGGTGAGAACTTGGAGGAGAGGTGGGAAGCGAGGGAGGGAAGGATCAGGGGCGATGGATTTCGTTTTGAAAAGTGTAATGGTTGTAAGGCCACCGCAAACACACGTGTCACGACAGCATGATCCAAACCCAAAAAACAGAGTCATCGAGTGGAAGACCGTCCGGGCCACGGTAGGATCTCAGCTGAGGTGTGACTTCGATTTCTAAGATCTACCTTAGATTTTACCAGAAGGGAAGCCGCGACACGCAGCGGAAAAAAATATAAATAAATAAATAAATTCGAAATAATTAAGATCTAAATCCTAATTTCTCTCCACCAACTTTTTAATGAGCTTGATAATTAATATCAACTAATAGATTAAACCTATTTCTTTTTATTCTTTAAAATCACTTTTAAAACAATGTAATATAAATACGAATATTACATTTTAGAAATTTTTTAAATCTTTTAAACATAAATTAAATATTATTTCTTTCTTTAACAATATAAAAGATCTCAAACATTATTATTTTAAAAAATAAAATTAATTTTAAATATATATGTGAATATTTTATTGCAATTTAAATAATTTTATTTTAACAAATTAAATTTTAAAAATACTAAATTTATTAAATTTTATTTAGGATACATATATGATAGAGAATCATCCCAATAATTTTGCTTTAACTAATTTATCTTTCAACTTTATTACTTTTTTTTACTTAAAATAAAGTGATATACACATAAAAATATCCTATCTTTATGAAATGCGATGATTTTCTTTCCCCGACTGCATTGGCTTCATCATGTTCTTATTCAGGATTTTATAAATATATTTATAATAACAATGTGCAATATATTTGATTTATAAAAAAACTAATAGCAATCATTTGTATTACTTGTTTGAGAGAGAAAACAAGAAATAAGATTTTTTTTAAAATTTATATTATATAAATATTAAAAATATAATATATTTTAAGAAATAATTTAAATTTTTTGGACGATATTTTGAGGGAAAAAATGGTAGTGGTTAGAACAATTAGTATCTCATTAATCATGCATGGTTAGAAAACTGTAACAACTTTTATGTGCTGATCTTTTATAAATAACAACAGTTAATAATGGCGTGTAATTTGAGTTTAATAGTGACATGTAATTTGAGAATGTAGCTGGCATGAGGGTAGGCATCCTTATCTCTTCTACGTTATTTTGTCACGATTAGATAGAGGAGGCAATTTTTATAGAAGATCGGCGGACGTGATCCTTTATGCCATATTGCCACGTGGTTAAATATCACCGCTGCCGTTTTAATACATGTCATTCCTAAAATAAGGCACTTGTAGCGTAGAGGAACGTTTGAGTGTCATGATCTTGTTTTTTTTATTTTTTATTTTTCCTTTCATAAATTCGTTATAAGTCTTTTAAAAAGCCATCTGGTGAGAAAAAGGGCCCCGCGTATCCTCTAGCTTTACGCCACTGAAAGGCATGCCAATTTTAGCACCCCCTCAATTTTTTTATTTCTTTATTGCAATCGGGACATGTGTTTGAAAGAAAATCTTTTCGGCTTCACTCGGATGATTATGATCATACTTTGATCAATTTTCTCGTCAATGATATTCGTACGATTCTTGTATGACTCTTCTAAAGTTTATATTGTGACTCTTCATGTAAAATTTTGATATTGAAATCAGGATGACCTCTGTCCCTCAAGCAAATTTTATATTCTGATAATTCTTTCTAAGCTGACAAAAAAATAATTTTTTTAGATTAGACAGTCATTTAATGGGCAACCCAATATTACCCTTATTTTTTTATTTTTACATTTTACAATCGAGACACGTATTTAAAAGATTTGTAACTCGTTTGATGCAACATGGATTTATATATATACCTGCAGCATTTACACTTGAGATTTGTAACTCTTTTGCTGAAAGTTTTTTTGAATTCACTTTTGAGTCTACGAGGTCTCACTAATTATATTTCTTATAATCATGATTTCAGCAAAAAAAAAATCTTAACTTCTAATTTATTAAGAAATATTTTATATTAAAAGTTATAAATTTATTTATAGAGTGAGATCTTTTAAATATATATATATATATATTGTTGCTGTCGAAATCTGTCCTCCGACTTGGGCGCGGTCGGGCTGCAGCACGGGCTCTCCTCCTGGGTAGACCTGCAAAACAGTCCTCACACGAGAGGCGTTGGGGTGGCCCTCTGCGGAAGACCCTCCGACGCTCAAGTCAGTGAAGATCAGCGATCAACAAAATGGGGAGAAGGCTCTCGCTGAAGAGTCCCTCCAGGGCTCTAAGCAGAGCAGAGCACTAATGGCGGAAGCTAAGGCAGAAGGAGAGAGAGGGTTCCAGTGAGCTAGTGTGCGCGTCCCTGAGGAGTCGGCAGACGACTCTATTTATAGAGGATCACCTGATTCCCTGGGGTGTCGTGGGTCCGGAAGTCGTTAGGATCTGAATCCAGTTTGTTATGAGGCCGGTAGGATTCGTATCTTATTGGTTAGAGGATCGACGGCCAGGAGAGCTCGTTGATGTCTCGAGATGTGGTGAGTAGATAGGCTTCAGAGCCCTAGGCCACTCTTGCGGGTCCTAGGTCACTCCCGGATATGATTTCTGTTTGGAATCTCATGAATTCGGGTTCTCCTGCGTCGAATTCCGCAGAGGAGCAGATATCGCTCGGGCTAGGCCGAGCGATGGGAGAGATCGGCTAGAGGGGCCGAAAGATGACATAGCTTGGTTGGGGCTAAGAGATGATATAGCTCGGCTGGGGCCGAAAGATGATATAACTCGGCTGGGGCCGAGAGAGGTGATATAGCTCGGCTGGGGCCAAGAGAGGTGATATAGCTTGGCTAGGGCTGAGAGAAGATATAGCTCGGCTAGGGCCGAAAGAAAATATAGCTCGGTTAGGGCCGAGAGAAGATATAGCTCGGCTAGGGCCGAGAGAAAATATAGCTCGATTAGGGCCGAGAGAGGTGGTTCGCGTCTTGGGAGTCCTTGGTTCGGTGAGGGGCTAAGGCGCCTCAACTTATCGAGGCTGACTTATCTCGGGTGAGCATCGCATAGTGGACAGGAATCAGGGCTAGCCCTAGCCATGTACACGATTATTGACACACAGCGATTTTACCCCTCAACACATGCCCCCCACTCCCTAGTTCGAAACGTAAGTTCGGGCGTAGGGAGTATAATTCCAGGTGGCATGACTTGAACGGAGGGATCCGGATTTGATAGCCTAAATAATGATGCCCTATTTAATGCAGCGTGGCCACCGTGCCTTTGTGAGATGTGCCTTTGCAGGGCACGTCACATAAGGCTCCTTTGAAATAGCGGTTGAGGAATTGCCACGTAGCAAATCCCGGTTTTTACGGTGTCCGCAATGGCGGTTCCGGGCATCTCGGTTGGGACGCCCTATCTTTCTCTTAAGGCGGTTTCTTTGAGGAAAGCAATGTCAAAACGGTGTCGTCCCTGTTCACAGCGCTCTATTGTTCTTCTTTGGAGAACCTTGCTCTCTGCTTCCTCTGTAGTTTCGCTCGGTGCTTCTCTCGGCCAGCAGGATGATGAGCCCCGATGATATGGTTTCAGAGATTGCCTCCGAGGATTTGGAGAAAATACGCCAAAAGTATGGCATTCCCTCGGATATTATTCTAACATTGCCGGAGCCTGAGCATAGGGTTTGCAAGATCTGGAGCACGGGGTCTTTCTTTATGAAGACAGTCTGAAGGCGGGCCTTCGATTTCCCCTTCACCCCTTGGTGAAGGAAATCATGAGATTCTACAATATTTGCCCGGCAATGGTGGCTCCCAACAGTTGGTGCAGCGTCATCGGGTTTATCTCAATGTGCAGTCGGATTCAGGTAACGGCGACTCTTCCTCTCTTCTGTGCCTGTTATTATCTGATGCCTGGGAGGAAATCAGAGTGGCCTTACATTGGACCCCGGAGGTCTTTCAAGACGATAACAGATAAGCCATCTTCTATAAAGGAGTGGAAGGTCAGGTTTTTCATTGCCGAGGGGAACATCGGCTCCGATTTTCCCTAGGGATGGGGAAACTTTGTTCGAGATGTGGAAGCACATCCGACTCTATCTGAGCAGGAGAAGGTGGACTTGGAGGTCCTTCGCGATGGTAGGACGTTTTCGGCCAACGATTTACTGTCGGAGGAGGCTCTTTTCGCCGCCGGGCTTAGCCTCCTTGACCCGCATAGTAAGTTTTTTCCTTTTCCATTGATTTCACTCGAGCAAATATGTCTCGGTCTAACCGCTTGCTTTCTGTTCCCGCAACCAAGAAGTCTGAACTATCGGGCCGTGTCAAGAAAGGGTTTAGCAAGCGCCCGAGGGAGAGCAGCGGAGGGGAGAAACGTAAGCCAGAGAAGTCAACCCGTTTTTCCGAAGAGCACTCACTAGAGGTTGAAGTAGTCGCAGCGGAGGCGCTGAAAGCAGAGGAGGGTACGGAGAGGACTGCTGAGGTCCCCTGTCCTCTAGTGGCGGAAATAGTAGATAGCCCGGATGAAACTCCGTCGGCTTGTCTGAGAGCCTCTTCTTTTGAAGGTGAGCCAATGGGTGGCACGGCAGAGGTCGGTGCCTCTGAGGGCCCTCCCCCGAGCGAGGAAATGCCTCTGGCCTTAGCGGGAGGACAGGAGGGATCTAAGGGCGGCGATATAGGGCCGACTGTAGTGGAGGCTCAAAAGGAGCCTACGGCTGGAGAACTTCCTCCTGGAGTGGTTGGGGAGATTGGTGAACAGACCAAAGCATTGGCGGAGCCTGTGAGGGAGGAGCAGGTACCCATGATCGAGGGAAGGAGCTCGGACAAGGGGAGAGAGCAAGGTAAAGGTCTTGCGGCCGAAGCTTCTTCCACCAAAGTTTTGGGTAAACTGGCGCCTGGGCTGGCCGAGTTATCCGAGGCATCCCAAGTTAGTATTCTACTGAGGGAGGCCGAGAGGGCAAAGGCTCCTCAGTTAGAGGTCGTCCGGACCAATCCTTTGGAAGGCGACGGTCAGTCCGGTGGCTCGGAATCAGCCGTCGAGGCGGCATTTGCGGCCCTGATGAGGTCAGCACTATACCCGGGCGCAGGTCCCTCAGCAAATGAGTTCGCAGACCTAGATCTGGTTGATGCCGCGTTTGGCCAGTGGGACATGGCGACGGAAGCCCATCTTCTCCCCGAGATCAACAATTCTACCCTCATGGGGCTAACCAGGTCCTACATCTCCCGGGTGAGTCATTATTCCCGAGTAGTGAATGCTTTCTGGTTAGCTTGGTCGCTCTCTTCTTACTTGTGCTTCATTCTGCAGAGTGCTTTGATCACTAGGGCGCTGTGCTGGCGCTTGAATCTGGCGACAGGGGCCAGCGCCCAGGCCAGGAGAGTTAGCGCCGAGCTTCGATCGCGGGCGGAGGCGTCTGATACGTTTGAGCAAGCTCTGGGTACCGCCAACGAGAATTTGGCGAAGATGAGGGTGCTGCATTAGGCCGCCCTAGATGACGCGTCCAAGCTGAGGCTCGAAGTTAAAGAGCTACGAGGGCTCCTTGCGAGGTATGATGACGCATGCCTGGAGTTATCGCGGATCAAGTCTAAGCATGCTGGAGAAATGGAGACTGTCAAGAAACAATTTAGTGAGAGCCTAGGCAGGCAGAGGAGAGAAGCCGCCGAGGAGAGAAATCGCCTGAACAAAATGCTTGGTGAGTTGGAGGAGAAGGTGCGGCAGCTCAACCGTGGTATAGCTGACAGGGATGACAGGATCAAATGGCATCAGGAAAGGTTAACCCAGCTCGATAGCGAGCTCTCCCAGGCCTGGGGAGAAGCTGACAGTAGGCAGTCGAAGATCAGCGATCTCAAGGGCAGGATCGAGCGGGTTAAGGCTGATAAATTAAGGGCTTTTGACGAGGTCAAGGAGTTGACCCAGAAGTTATCCCGGCAGGAGGAGGAGGTATGGTACTACCCCTTTTTGGCTTCCCTTGCTAGCTCACCATGGCACTAGCTAACTTTGTTTTTGCAGATGAAGAAGGTGGAGCTGGAGAATCGGAGCCATATGCGGACCCTGCAAGAGGAATTGGCATCCAGCCGAGAGAGGAGCTCAGAGCTCAAAAGGTGGGTCGCTGAGACCGAGGAGCAGATTAGCTTGCTGCTTAGCCAAACTGCTGAAACTAAGGGGCAGGTCGCTTCACTTCGAAATCAAGCTGCTGAAGCCGAGATGCGGCTCGCTCTGCTCAGGGGCAAGCAAGATGTAAATTGTGCCGATGCCTTCCAGCTTGGGGTGGAGGACGTTCGAAGCAAAATATCCAAGGAGCATCCAGAATTGGACCTCTCTTTCTTGGATGCCAAAACCTCTGAGGCTTGTACCCCAGGAGCTGAAGAGGATGAATACGATGATGCTCCGGATGTCGACCTCAACGCTATTCTGAATGCTAGTGAGGCTACGGCCCCTGAAGGACGCCTCAAATCCGTTGCCGAGGAAAAGACGACCTTTGAAGTGGTTGAAGCGAGCCAGGCTTCCCCGAGCGTTGTTGAGAGCATTGCTGGAACTGATCCAGCTTCTGACCCCTAAGAGTTATTTGTGTACTTTTGCCTTTTTTAGACATGTAGTTTGGTCCGGATTTTCAATGAACGGGCCCTCGGCCCCTATTTGCTTGCCTTTTTAGTCAATCTTTTTATTGCAGATTTCCTTTCGACTGTGAACAAGTTATGACTTGTTCGCGCCGTTTGGTCGATTTAGTTCGGATTTAGATGAATGTCTCGCTCAAGGCCGAG
>UESW01004850.1:471063-531057 GCA_900491605.1 Calamus simplicifolius | reverse complement strand
CCCATCTTCTCCCTGAGATCAACAATTCTACCCTCATGGGGCTAGCCAAGTCCTACATCTCCCGGGTGAGTCATTATTCCCAAGTAGTGAATGCTTTCTGGTTAGCTTGGTTGCTCTCTTCTTACTTGTGCTTCATTCTGCAGAGTGCTTTGATCACCACGGCACTATGCTGGCACTTGAATCTGGCGACAGGGGCCAGCGCCCAGGCCAGGAGAGTCAGTGCCGAGCTTCGATCGCAGGCGGAGGTGTCTGATACGTTTGAGCAAGCTCTGGGTGCCGCCAACGAGAATTTGGCGAAGATGAGGGTGCTGCATCAGGCCGCCCTAGATGACGCGTCCAAGCTAAGGCTCGAAGTTAAAGAGCTACGAGGGCTCCTGGCGAGGTATGATGACGCATGCCTGGAGTTATCGCAGATCAAGTCTAAGCATGCTGGAGAAATAGAGACTGTCAAGAAACAGTTTAGTGAGAGCCTAGGCAGGCAAAGGAGAGAAGCCGCTGAGGAGAGAAATCGCTTGAACAAAATGCTTGGCGAGTTGGAGGAGAAGGTGCAGCAGCTCAACCACGGTATAGCTGACAGGGATGACAGGATCAAATGGCACCAGGAAAGGTTAACCCAACTCGATAGCGAGCTCTCCCAGGCCTGGGAAGAAGCTGACAGTAGGCAGTCAAAGATCAGCGATCTCAAGGGCAGGATCAAGCGGGTTAAGGCCGATAAATTAAGGGCTTTTGACGAGGTCAAGGAGTTGACCCAGAAGTTATCCCGACAGGAGGAGGAGGTATGGTACTACCCCTTTTTGGCTTTCCTTGCTAGCTCACCATGGCACAAGCTAACCTTTTTTTGCAGATGAAGAAGGTGGAGCTAGAGAATCGGAGCCATATGCGGACCCTGCAAGAGGAATTGGCATCCAGCTGAGAGAGGAGCTCAGAGCTCGAAAGGCGGGTCGCTGAGACCAAGGAGCATATTGACTTGCTACGGAGCCAAAATGCTGAAACTGAGGGGCAGGTCGCTTCACTTCGAAATCAAGCTGCTGAAGCCGAGATGTGGCTCGCTCTGCTAAGGAGCGAGCAAGATGTAAATTGTGCCAATGCCTTCCAGCTTGGGGTGGAGGACGTTCGAAGCAAAATATCCAAGGAGCATCCCAAATGGGACCTCTCTTTCTTGGATGCCAAAACCTCTGAGGCTTGTACCCAGGAGCTGAAGAGGATGAATACGATGATGCTCCGGACGTCGACCTCGATGCTATTCTGAATGCTAGTGAGGCTGCGGCCCCTGAAGGACGCCTCAAATCCGTCGCGAGGAAAAGACAACCTTTGAAGTGGGTGAAGCGAGCCAGGCTTCCCCGAGCGTTGTTGAGCACTGCTGGAACTGATCCAGCTTCTGACCCCTAAGAGTTATTTGTGTACTTTTGCCTTTTTTAGACATGTAGTTTGGTCCAGATTTTCAATGAACGGGCCTCGGCCCCTATTTGCTTGCCTTTTTAGTCAATCTTTTTATTGCAGACTTCCTTTTGACTGTGAACAAGTTATGACTTGTTCGCGCCGTTTGGTCGATTTAGTTCGGATTTAGATGAATGTCTCGGTCAAGGCGAGGTATAGGGATAGCTCGGCTTAGGCCGAGAGATAAGATAGTTCTGATGAAGCTGAGTGGCATGATAGCTCGGCTTAGGCCGAGAGATAAGATAGTTTAGCAGTGATGGCCAAGGATTGCAGAGGTATCCTGGTCAGAGCCAAAGTTGGGTAACTCGGTCCGCGCAAGGCGAAGAGGTGAGCTCACCTTTCGAAGGGAGTTTGGTCCCAAAAGAAGGATGTTTACCGGTGCGTCATTTATTTATCCTTTTTGGAAAAGGGGGAGCGATTCCTCGCTTCCCGCATACGGCCACAGAAACGGTGACGCGTGGCAAGACTTTATGGTAGTGGCATTGGAACTGATGGTTCGGGTGATCAGGGTGCTTGCCCAAAGTAATTTAAATACTGGTGGATGGTACGCCATTGTTAACCAATTCCTCTATCGATTTCCTGTTGGCCTGTCCAAGCTTACAGTAATAGGATGGCTTCCGAGGATGGAGGGAGGTCAAATGGGATGCCAAGTGGCATTGCTGGCGGCTTTGGGGTGCCTGCCTAGGCCATACCACGATAACTGTGGATGGGGAGGTTCTGGCGTTGCTACTTGCGGACCGCGAGCAAGTCCGGAGACTGGCTGAGCAACACATGGCTCTCTCGGCAGAGAGATCGAGCTCCTCCCCAAGCCAACAGTAGGCTGGAGCGGAGGTGGTCCCTTCGACAGCAATTGGCTGATTCGGCTCCGCGGCGTGGGGAGAGTTCAGCAGCGTTCGAAAGGTAGCAAGCCCCTGTGAGGGCTAATGTATTTTTTCTTTGTTTTTCCCCTCTTGTAATGAACAAAGAAAGGTTTATTGGAACTTTCTTGTTTGTTTGCCATTTCTGAAGTGTCTTCCTTTATCGTTCGAGTCTTACGGAATGAAACATTCTCCCGAGGTAAATGGGGCTCGTAGGTTTCAGTTGGGGCGTTGCATATCGCTCGGTCTTTGTCGAGATTTTTGTCAAAAGATGCACTCCGGTCTTAGCCAGGGCTTATATTCCTAGGACGTGCACTCCAACCTTAACCGATGCTTACATTCTGGGTATAGGTCGGGGCTTACATTCATAGGACATGCACTCCGACCTTAACCGATGCTTCTGCATTCTGGGTATAGGTCGGGGCTTATATTCATAGGACGTGCACACCGACCTTAACCAATGCTTACACATTCTGGGTATAGGTCGGGGCTTATATCATGTCCCATTTTCATTGAGACAAAAGTAGTTACTTTAGACTGGACAGAAGTATAAGATCACATGTAGTCATGCTGAGCAGAAAGGGGATACTTCGGTTTATTCCGAAGTATGGAGGCAGTTTTGGCCTTGAGCGAAGCACAGTGCAATATCTCGGTTTATACTGAAGCATAACGGGCAGTTGGGCCGGAGCGGAGGATATCGAGATGACCTCACTGAGGAGTACTTGGCTTCTGCGCCCTTTTATTATTCTGTCATTGCCTTGTCTTTTCCAAGGCGAGTCGATCCTCCTTTTTGCCGAAATGGATGATACGGCCTTGTAACCTACAAAAGGTTGCCTTGGCACTTTCCAAGGACACTTATTATGTCGACCTTTTCCAAGGCGGGTCGTTTCGACATACGACGCAAGTGATTGTTTGCCATTGGAGGGTGTCACTTTCAGCGGATAATTTCCCAGCCTGCCCGTATCTCTAAGATCAGCGGGTGATTTTCTGCATTTAAGACATGTGATTTGGGATCAGAGAAAATATTTGGCGTACGTCATGGGCTGAACAACGTATTTGGCGCGCATCGAAGGGCGCTATTTTCATCCTGGGAGGCCATGTGGTAACGTGGAGTAGGCATTTTGAACCTCGGGGCTTACTGTTTTAACAGCTACTCCCGGTCCATTTCGCCTATAAAAAGGGGATGAAGGGACCATGCTAGGCCATCCCCAAAATTTCTTCTCTGGGAGCTATGAAAGTTTTCATGATGTCTGCATCCCTGAAGCTGAGAGTGGTGGGACTGAGTTTTTCTTTTGTAAGCCACCTTACTACGAATAGTTGGGGTGATGAAGGAGCCGCTGGAGAGCAGCTCATCCTCGAGGGATGAGCTTCAGAGATCATATGGAGAGCGCACAGGAGGTCCATAGAGATCACATGGAAGCGCACATATGCGCTTCCTGTGTCCTTTTGGTTTGCTACGGGGGTCGTAGGGTAGGAAGTGCACATGTACCCTCGTAGCATGCGCGGACTTTTCTTTCTCCCTCTGGCTGGATGCTTAGCCCCTCCGTGCGGGGAATCTTCGCCATGTGAAGAGAGAGTTGAGAGCAGTGTGGGGCTGATGGTCCCCTATCTCTCTCAATCGGGCGGCGACCTACAGCCCAGCATTCCACCAGGGGAAGCTTCCTCAGCATCTGCATCCACGGGTCTGTGCCTCTTTTTGGATCTCTTAATTCATCCAGAGGACCCGTGGGAAGCGGCCTTGCTATCTATCAGGGCGAGCTGGTTGGTCGCCTGATCTTTTGGGTCGGATGTCGAAGCATCATTGTTAACTGAAGCTGACTGGAGTAGTTTGGCCGAGCTATTTACTCATTTTTATTTATTATGCTTTGATGCACTTGTAACTCCTTTCCAGATGTTGTAACTTTTCTTTTGATGAGGAAATAAAGAAAGTTTTCATTCCTTCTTTCTTTAGCACATGCTTCTTTTTGCGCTGAGAGTTGTTGCTCCCATATTACGCTTTTTATGTCGCGGCATGTTTCGGCAGCACTATTGCTGCTTTGTTCTTGATAAGATCAATGTCTGGTCCTCAGTGAAGAACACGTATATCTATGTGCGAGTCAAAGAGGGACCTAGGCGGTCCTGTGGAATCATGAAGTAAGCATGATCCTATTTGTAGAACGAAGCATGTATTTTTTTCGGGGAAAGACAGCTCGTGGCACGTTTTTGCTTGTCAATAGTGGGAGATCGTTTGCCTCTACCAAGGTATAATAGGACGCCTTAGTTGCATCAGGGCGTGGGGGAGATCACTTGAATAGGGCGGAGCCTTAGGACATCACTCGATTATTGCTGAGGATCAAGGATATTCTCATCCTTTGGTTCCGATCGGGGCTTGTTAGCTGCCCGGACCTTGAGCGATGTTTTGGAGATTATTTAATCCGGCCGAGGCTTATAAGCTGCCCAAATCTGAACGAGGTTTCCTTGACGTTTGATTCGGCCGGGGCTTATAAGCTACCCAAATCGACGAGGTTTCCTTGACGTTTGATTCGGCCGGGGCTTGTAAGCTACCCGAATCCGAACGACTTTGGAGATTGTTTGGTTTGGCTAGGGCTTGTAAGCTGCCCGAATCCGAATGATATATTTGGAGATTGTTTGGTTCGGCCGGGGCTTGTAAGCTGCCCGAATCCGAACGATATATTTGGAGATTGTTTGGTTCGGCCGGGGCTTGTAAGCTACCCGAATCCGAATGATAGTTTGGAGATCATTTGGTTCGGTTGGGGCTTGTAAGCTGCCCAAATCCGAATGATAGTTTGAGATCATTTGGTTCGGCCGGGGCTTGTAAGCTGCCGAATCTGAACGATACTTTGGGGATTGTTTAGTTCGGCCAGGGCTTGTAAGCTGCCCGAATCCGAACAATAGTTTGGAGATTATTTGGTTCGGCCGGGGCTTGTAAGCTGCCCGAATCCGAATGATAGTTTGGAGATCATTTGGTTCGGGCCGGGCTTGTAAGCTGCCCGAATCCGAACGATACTTTGGAGATTATTTAGTTTTGTCGGGCTTGTAAGCTGCCCGAATCCGAACGATATTTTGAGGATTGCTTGGTTCGGCCAACGATATTTTGAGGATTGCTTGGTTCGGCCGGGGCTTGTAAGCTATCCGAATCCGAATAGTTTGGAGATTATTTGGTTCGGCCAGGGCTTGTAAGCTGCCCAAATCCGAACGATAGTTTGGAGATTATTTAGTTCGGCCGGGCTTGTAAGCTGCCCGAATCCGAACGATACTTTGGAGATTATTTGGTTCGGCCGGGGCTTGTAAGCTGCCCGAATCCGAACAATAGTTTGGAGATTACACGGCTCCCAGCTGCGCCGGGAGCGCTCGGCCATACCAAGCCTTCGCGGGATGCAACTTGGCCTAACCGAGATATGTAGCTCTAGCTTGGAGCTCGGTCTAGCCGCGGTACGGAGATTTGGCTCAAGGAGATGGCTCGGTCATGCCGAGAATGGATGCGTGAACGACATCTGTTTTCTATTGCGACTTTTTGAAAGAGTGACCGTAGCGGCTCTGCCGCGGATCATCAAACAAGATGCCAAAGCTGTAAATATGGCGAGTCTATAGAGAGCGTACTCTATTGATGATATATGCGGAGGTTGTCTGAACTCCACGTCCGGGGAATGGATTTCTCATTCTTGTCCTAGAGCTTGTAGGTGCTGGGCCCGATGACTTCCGTTACTTGGTAGGGGCCTTCTCAGTTCATAGATAATTTTCCTTGCTCCAGCGGCTTGGAGACAGACGCTTTCTGGAGGACAAGATCACCAGGCGAGAAGGATTTGCCCTTGACTCTAGAGGCATGGTAGCGGGCCACTCTTTGCTGGTACGTGGCCATTCTGATTCGAGCTTTTTCCCTGATTTCTTCCACCAAGTCAAGATTGGTTCGGAGCTGCTCATTGTTGGTTTCTTCTGAGTAGCCTTCCACTCGCGGAGAGGGGAGGCCTATTTCCATAGGGATGACGGCTTCCGTGCCAAAGGCCATCCGGAACGGGGTCTCGCCGGTAGGGATTCTCTGAGTAGTGCGGTAGGCCCATAGAACATGATGAAGTTTGTCCGCCCATCTGCCTTGGGCTTTGGTGATCCGAGCCTTAATCCCTTAAAGTAGGGTCCGGTTTGTTACCTCGGCTTCTCCGTTGGCTTGCGGATGCCCCACTGAGGTGAGGCGATGGCTGATGCCATGATCCTCGCAGAACTCCGGAACTTGGGATTATCAAATTGCTTGCCATTGTCGGTGATGACGTATGCGGGAGGCCAAAGCAACAAATGATGGATCTCCACATGAAGTCCCTGGCCCGAGCCTCGGTTATCTGGGTACTGCTTTGGCCTCGATCCACTTAGTGAAGTAGTCGATGGCGACAAATAGAAATTTTCTCTGTCAGTGGCGAGGGGAAAAGGGCCAAGAATGTCCATCCCCCATTAGCAAAAGGCCAAGCGAGAAAATAGGGACCAAACTAGCGAAGGGGAGCCTCTGGATGCTGGAGTGCCTCTGGCACGGGTCACAGGCTCGAACGAGATCATCGGCATCCTTTTGCATGGTAGGCCAGTAATATCCCTGGCGTAGTACCTTGTGGCACAGAGATCGACTCCTCAGGTGGTTGCCGTAGATTCCTTCATGTACTTCCCGAAGAGCATAATTAGCTTCGGATGGGGGAGGCATTTGAGCAGCGGCATGGAAAAGGACCGCTTGTACAACTGATCGTCGATTAGCACATAGTGGATAGCTTGCAATCTTAGCTTCCTTGCTTCCTTACGGTCGGCTAGGAGCGACCCTTCTTTAAGATATTTTAATATTGGGTCAAACCAGGATGGCTCGACCTCAATCTGCATCACTCAGTCCGCCTTCGCGATGCTAGGTTTTTCCAAGATTTACAGGGGAAACTTTTGCTCGGCACTCATCGACTCTGCAGTCGCAAGCCGGGATAACAGATCGGCATGAGCATTTTCGGATCTGGGGATCTGGATAACTTCAAATTCAGAGAAGTGAGAAAGCAAGTCTCGCACCTGCCGGAGGTACTGAATCATGTTTGGCTCCCGGGCCTCGAATTCATCCCACACGTGACTGGCCACCAACTGAGAGTCGGTGAAGGCATTCAGCCTCTTCACTTTCAGATCACGGGTGATTCGGAGTCTAGCAAGCAGGGCCTCATACTCGGCTTCGTTGTTGGAGGCTGGGAAGGAGAATCGAACGCCGTACTCAAAGGTCATCCCTTCGGGGCTGGTGAGGATCAAACTAGCACCAGAGCCATTGGCATTGGAGGATCCATCGACGTGGAGGAGCCACAGGGCGTCAGATCTTGGATGCTCAGGGGAGTTCATAGCGGAACCATCTTCCGGATGTGCACTCAAGGAGAAATCAGCTAGAATATGAGCTTTGATGGCCGGGCGAGGTTGATAACGGATATAATGCTCGCTTAACTCAACGGCCCACTTAGCCATTCTTCCTGATGTCTCCGGCGATGGACCACCGCCTTGATGGGATGATCGGTAAGGACCATCACAGAATGTGCTTAGAAATATGGTCGTAATCTCCGAACGATATTATCAGGGCCAAGACCATCTTTTCGATTCAGGTGTACCTTGTCTCGGCGTCCCGGAGAAGTTTGCTAACATAGTAGATCGGCTTTTGGGTCTTCTCTTCTCTGACCAAAACTGAGCCAATCGCGCCTTCAGAGACTGCCAGGTACAAAAACAGCATTTCTCTCGGATTGGGGCTGCTGAGGAGGGGTGGCGAGCCAAGATATCTCTTGAGATCCTTGAATGACTTTTGGCACTCGGAGTACATTGAAAATTCTTGGCAGATCAAAGAGCTTTGAAGAAAGGAAGGCTCCTCTCGACCGACCGAGCCACAAAGCGGTTGAGGGCCGCAATTCTTCCCGTCAGGCGTTGGACTTCTTTGATAGATGTTGGGGGCGCCATTTGCTGAAGTGCTTGAATATTTTGCGGGTTGGCTTCGATGCCTCACTGAGAAATCATGAAGCCCAGAAACTTCCCCGAGGTGACACCGAAGGCGCACTTCTTTGGATTGAGCTTCATCTGATACCTTCGGAGTATCGCGAAGCTTTCAAAAAGATCCCCAATATGCTGGGATGCTTCCTTGCTTTTGACCAGCATGTCATCGATATACACCTCCATATTTCGGCCGATCTGCTCCTTGAAGACTTTGTTTACCAGCCTTTGGTAAGTGGCGCCTGCATTTTTCAGACCAAAGGGCATGACACAGTAACAGTAGGTACCTCGATCGGTTATGAAGGCAGTCTTTTCTTCATCTTCGGGTGCCATCCGAATCTGGTTGTAGCCTGAATAGGCATCCATGAAGGTCAACATCTGATGGCCGGAGGTGGCATCCATGAGCTGATCGATCTGGGGAGAGAGAAGCTATCCTTTGGGCATACTTTGTTAAGGTCGGTGAAGTCGATGCAGATTCACCATTTACTGTTGACTTTTTCACCATAACAACATTGGACAGCCAACTTGGATAATTCACCTCCTGAATGAAGTTTGCCTTGATGAGCTTGTCCACTTGTTCTTCAATTGCTCTCTGCCGATCAGGGACGAAGCTTCTTTTCTTTTGCTTCACGGGCCGGGACATCTCGTTTGCATTGAGATGGTGGACGAGGATGTCCGGGTTGATCCCGGGCATATCGGAAGCTGACCAAGCGAAGACATCAGCATTTCTTTGGAGAAAGTCGATCAGCTCCAGTCGGGGCTTCCCTTTTAGTAGCGATCCAATCCTTATGGTTCGGGCGGGCCGAGCCTCGTCCAGCGGTACCTCCTCCAGCTCTTCGGCTGATTCTCCTTGTTGCTCGGCGAAATCCTCCCGAGCGTCTAGTCCGTCAACCTCAGGCAATCTGAATTGCAGGCTGGTGACGAAGCACTGCCGAGCTATAGTTTGGCTTCCTCGAACTACACCAACCCTCGCTCTGTCGAAAACTTCATAACAAGATGCGGGATGGAGACGGTGGCTCTAAGGGACATCAAGCCGGGTCTTCCCAAGATCGCATTGTAGGGCGACCGAAGCTTGGTCACCAAGAAATCTGCATGCACAGTGGCGATAGAAGGCCAGGTTCCTACTTGGACCGTCAAGGTCACGACCCCCTCCGAGGTGATTACATTGCCGGTGAACCCATTAGGGCGGAGTCCACCGCTCGAAGATTCTCCATGAGAAGTTTCATCTTCACAAACACCTCAAAGTACAAAACATTGATGGAGATTCCACTATCAATGAGAATTTGGCTTACATCATAGTTGTTCAAATTGAGAGATACAACAGCACATCATCATGCAGGAACTGTATTCCCTGGAAGTCATCGCTGGAGAAAGAAAGCTCGTTAGTTCGTGCTTTCTTCGTGCCGAACCTTCTTCATCGTCCCTCCCACCTGAAGGACCACCGACCGTCTCAATCACATTAATGTGGCCAGCGACTAGAGGATTTGGGGGAGGAAGAGGTTGCTGCCGGGGCTCAGGCCGGCGATCGCCCCTGTTTCTTAGCTCGGGGGCTCCACTGAACCGATCCAGTCTACCCCGCTGGATGAGCCTTTCGACTCATTCTTTAGTTGCTAGCAATCTTCAGTGTCGTGGCCATGGTTGCGGTGGTAGCGGTAATACTTGGCGGGGTCTCTCCGGGCAGCATTTCCTCAAAGAGGAGGAGGTCGAGGGAGTTGGCGCTCGATTTCCATAAGGATCTCTGCTCTTGGGGCAGTGAGCGGAATAAATCGATTGAACCTCTAGGCGGGCTCCGGGTGCGGTTCGTTGGCGGCGGCTGAGGAATCCTTTGGCGGCAGGGCGGGCTTGGCTGACGGGCAGGTCGGCGCTTATCTGAGCCTTTGGGCTCCGTCTTCTTCGTAAGCTCGGCTCGGGCAGCTCTCCGTGATTCTTTGACTCTTGCATATTTGTCTGCCAGAGCCATCATATTGGAGAGCTTTGGAAGGTAGCTGACCTCCAACGCAGGTAAAAATCACTTTCCTTCAATACTCCATCCGCTAGGCGGACATGGCCACCTCATGATTAAGGTGGTCCACCTCTAGCATGGCCGTATTGAAACGGCCGAGATACTTCTTCAAAGACTCCCCCTCTCTCCGCTTAACCTTAGAGAGGAGTCGGACCTCCGTCTGTGACGGCGGCTGCTGATGAACTGGCTGATGAAGAGGCGGCACAGCTCGTCGAAGGAATTAACGGAACCTGGTTTCAAAGCATTGAACCAGGTTCGAGCAGATCCCCTGAGGGGAAAGGGAAAGTGCGGCAGAGGATCGCATCTGATGCCCCGTGGAACATCATGATCGATCGGAAGCTGCTGAGATGATCGTCGGGGTCGGAGGAGCCATGATAAGGCTCGATGGCAGGCAGCTTAACGTGGGAGGGAATCACTTCCTCCATAATCTTTTAGAGAAGGGGAAGCCCTGCTCCGCCTTATTCTGAAGCGGATGGGCCTGCTTAGCGGCGTCTAGCTCTTGACGCATTTCTTGGAGCTGGCGGCGGATATCCCTATCAAGAAAAGCAGAAGGGGCAGGACGAGGAGGATAATGAGACGGTGTTGAATCATGGTGAGAGAACACCGGGGAGAGGGATCGGGCCCACTGAGATCTAGGGAGATCTCTGTCGCGGACTCCTTGGGGAGCTAGCTCAGCTTCTCTGGGATGGCGAGGGGGGTCCGCAACCTCAAGCGGGCTGGAAGAAGAGGCCGCTGGATGAGCGGGGGCTGCATCCTCCTTAGGGGGATGAGGGGCAGGAGCAGCCAGACGGGGGGCTTCGGGGTGCTCCTGAATTAGGTGGGCCAGTGCCTGAACTTGCTGGACTAGTGCGGCGAACTGGTCCTGGGTCACCGGGGCTGCCAGCGGCAATGGAGTCTCAACTGGCGGTGGTGGCGGTGCAACACTGCTTGCCGGATCAAACCTTTGGGAGGCGACCTGATCTCGGGCCTCGGAAGTAGCTTTTCTTCGGTTGGCCATGGAAGGAGTTCTCTTTCAGATCGAGATCCTTATCTCCTGGATCACAAGTTTATGGGACTTGAGGACCCTTCCTCTAGCGCCAATCTGTTGCTGTCGGAATCTGTCCTCCGACTCAGGCACGATCGAGCTGCAGCGCGGGCTCTCTGCCTGGGTAGACCTGCAAAACAGTCCTCACGCGAGAGGCATTGGGGGTGGCCCTCTGCGGAAGACCCTCCGATGCTCAAGTCAATGGAGATCAGCGATCAACAGAAATGGAGAGAAGGCTCTCGCTGAAGAGTCCCTCCAGGGCTCTGAGCATAGCAGAGCGCTAATGGCAGAAGCTAAGGCAGAAGGAGAGAGAGGGTTCCAGTGAGCTAGTGTGCGCGTCCCTGAGGAGTCGGCAGACGACTCTATTTATGGAGGATCACCCGATTCCCTGGGAGCATCGTGGGTTCGAAAGTCGTTAGGATTTGAATCCAGTTTGTTATGAGGCTGGTAGGATTCGTATCTTGTTGGTTAGAGGATCGACGGCTAGGAGAGCTCGTTGATGTCTCGAGATGTGGTAAGAAGATAGGCTCCAGAGCCCTAGGCCACTCTTGCGGGTCCTAGGTCACTCCCGGATATGATTTCTATTTGAAATCTCACGAATTCGGGTTCTCCTGCGTCGAATTCCACAGAGGCGCAGATATCGCTCGGGCTAGGCCGAGCGATGGGAGAGATCGGCTAGAGGGGCCGAAAGATGACATAGCTTGGCTGGGGCCGAGAGATGATATAGCTCGGCTGGGGCCGAGAGAATATAGCTCGGCTGGGGCCGAGAGAGGATATAGCTCGGCTGGGACCGAGAGAAGATATAGCTCGGCTAGGGCCGAGAGAAAATATAGCTCGGTTAGGGCCGAGAGAGGTGGTTCGCGTCTTGAGAGTCCTTGGTTCGGTGAGGGGCTAAGGCGCCCTAACTTATCAAGGCTGACTTATCTTGGGCGGGCATCGCATAGTGAACAGAAATTAGGGCTAGCCCTAGCCATGTGCACGATTATTGACACACAGCGATTTTACCCCTCAACATATATAAATATCAAGTAATTTTTTAAAAATAGATTTCTAATTTCTAACTGCCTTCTAACTTAAGAAATGGAATAAATAAATATACAAATTTAATGTATTTTAAAAAAATCATTGTCCCCGTTACATGTCTTTAAATGATATTTTTGTAAATTTTTATAGGTTTGCTAGTATTGATATATCTTTTATAATTAGCTCATTAATTTCTCATTTGATCTGGATTTTGAGTGATTCAAAATATATTAGAAGGCTAACTTAATTCTAATATCATGAAGGTAAATTTGTTTAGAATTTTTGATTGTATTAATATTGATGAAGCTTTTTTTTTAAGTGAAGTATATTAAGTTGTCTTTTCAAATGTGATAGGAGACACATTTCAAGATTTAATCTATTTATGAATTAAATTTTAACTTTTGTTCTTTTTTGAAGAATGTTTTGTCGATATCTTTTAATGTTAAATATGTCTTGAATTTTATATATCAGGCCCAGTTTTTTGACCCGACCCGATATTCTTGTTGGGTCCGGACCAAACCGGCCCGCTAGGGTTTATTTTATGGAAGTATTTTTTGGGGGGTATATATATACGTGTGAAACTTCTGTAACCCTAATCTTCTCCTCTTTTTGATAATGGAATTTTGTTTGCCTTGCCCGTGGATGTAGATCACCATGATCGAACCACGTAAATTCTTGGTGTTCCTTTGTTTGTTTATTGTTTGATTTGTTTTTGAATCTGATTTTCGCAACAAACTGGTATCAGAGCCTTGGTTCGAAACAATTTTGTTGAAAAAAAAGGGGAAAAACCTAACCCTAATTTTTTTTTGTTGGTCTTCGTCCGCCTCCTCTGTTTCTTCCAACGGCCCGTCGGATTCTGGTGAGGATTCTCCTTGGTCTTCTCCTTTTGGCACCGGCTATCCCCTGGCCTCCAAATCAATCTCCACCAGAATCCTTGCGCTCTCCTAACCCCGTAGTCCAACGTGACACCCCTCGCCCCCTCACGTTCTTCTTCTCTTGGGCGTTCTCTCTTTTGCTCGAACGAAAAGCTGTGTGATTTCGATCTGGAATCGAGAAATCGTGCAGTTGGATTCGATTCTTCGTTTGATTTGTAATTTAGAGGAAAGAGAGGTTAGAGAGAGATAAAGCCACCGTGTTGTCTTTTGCTGTCTCTTCGTGGATTGGAGAACCGATTGCGGATCCGTGACCCCTCCACCGCCGAATCAAGGAATCCGAAGTTTCCCTCCGGGTCGTCGCAGCGGAAGCCTCTCTCCTCTTGTAACGACTGCCCCAGATATACTTGCTGGGCGGTGCGGCGACGGTTTTTTGATCAAAGGCGGAAGAGCAGAGCCTCTCCTCTCCTCCACAAGGCGGCGGCCATCCTCAAAGAGCACAAGGCGTCCTCTGTCTCTCGTCGTCGCTCTCTTGCCGCGCCTATTGATTCGGTTTGCTCCCCAGCTTTGGAATTTGGGGCGGCGGGGAGAGAGATGGAGGAGAGGTACGAGCCATTGAAGGGCCTCCTCATGCCGGCATTGCCGTAGCCATTCCGGAGAACATACGGGTCAGCAGGCCGTTCCCGAACAGCGATCGCGACTTAGGGTGACGAAGATGCCGTGATTCTATTTCCAGCCGTGCCGTGAAGAGGAAGCCTCTGTTCTGTCCGTGAAGCTGTTCCCAGGATCTCTTCTTCTTCTTCAATCCAAACGGAAAGATCGTTTCGTTCTTAGAAATTCTTGGGATGTCATCTTTGAAGTTTCAGATTGCACCATTTGATGGACAGAACAACTTCGGATTATGGAGAATAAAGATGAAGGCTTTATTGAAGCGAGAGGGTTCTGTTAGGGCACTGGATAATAATTATACAGATGACATGACCATGGCTGAGATTGAAGAGATGGATGAGAAGGCGCATAGTGCGATCCAGTTGTCTCTAGAAGACAATGTTTTGCGAGAAGTCGCAGATGAGGAAACAGCGGCCGATCTTTGGAAGAAACTGGAAAGTCTCTACATGAAGAATCTTTAACATCGAGACTTTATTTGAAGCAGCGTCTTTATATCCTAAAGATGCAAGAAGGTACGCCTATTAAGGAACACTTGAATGAGTTTAATAAGATTGTTATGGATATGAAAAATCTAGATATTAAACTCGAGAAAGAAGATCAAGCTTTGATCGTGTTATGCTCATTGCCTGCCTCATACGAAAATTTTGTGAACTCGATGCTTTATGGACGTGAATCCATAACTCTAGAGGATGTTAAAGCATCCTTGAATTCTGCAGAATTGAGAACAAAATTGAATTGAAATACTAGTGGAGACAGGGCAGATGGTTTATTCGTGAGAGGTAGGGCCAAGAAGAAGGATAAAGCTTTTAGAAAGAAATCTGTTGGTCGTTCAAAATCTAGGCCACCTGGAGATACGACGAACGTTGAGTGCTACTATTGTCACAAGAAAGGATATTACAAGTCAGATTGTCCTGTGCTCAAGAGAAAGGATAAGCAACGTAGTCAACGTCAAGATGCGACGAATATTGCTGAGAAAGATGAGTCTAGTGTGTCAGACAGAGTTCTTACAACATGCTCTGTTGTTAGTTTTTCAAACGATGTTTGGATAATGGATACAGGAGCATCATATCACATGTGCCCAAATAGGGAATTTCACCACATACGAACCATTGAATGGTGAATCAGTTTTTATGGGAAATGATGCAGTATGTAAAATTATGGGAATTGGTACTGTTCAGATTAAGTGCCATGACAAAGTTGTGAGAACCTTGACTGAAGTTAGGCACATACCAGACTTAAAGAGAAACCTTATTTCTTTGAGCTGTTTGGATTCCATTGGGTGTATGTACTCAGGTGGAGGTGGAGTTCTAAAAGTCACCAAAGGCAATCTAGTTGTGATGAGAGGAAACAAGGTGAATCACTTGTATCATCTACAGGGTAGCACAGTTATGGGTTCTTCGATTGGCACAGCAAATTCTGTTTCTACTGATGATAGAACAAAATTGTGGCATATGCGTTTGGGCCATATGAGTGAGCGTGGCATGACAGTTTTAAGTAAACGTGGTTTACTATGTAGTGAGCGGACAACCTCACTAGATTTCTGTGAGCACTGTGTTCTTGGCAAGCAGTGCAAGGTCAGTTTTAGTACAGGCACACATTCAACGAAGGGTACACTCGACTACATACATTCTGATTTATGGGGACCGGCACAGGTTCCATCTAAGGGTGGTGCTCTTTACTTTGTGACATTTATTGACGATTATTCCAGAAAAGTTTAGGTTTATTTTCTGAAAAGAAAAAGTGAAGTGTTTGAAACCTTCAAGAAGTGGAAAGCCCTTGTTGAGAATCAGACAGGGAAGAAGATCAAACGTCTGAGGACCGATAATGGTCTTGAGTTCTGTGGTGGTGATTTTAATGAATTCTGTGCAGATGCAGGTATCGTTCGACACCGTACAGTCAGGTACACTCCACAGCAAAATGGAGTGGCAGAAAGGATGAACAGAACTTTATTGGAGAGGGCAAGATGCATGCTCTCTAATGCTGGCATGGAAAAGGCTTTTTGGGCTGAAGCAGTTAACACATCTTGCTATCTGGTTAATCGTTCTCCTTCAACAGCAATTGAATGCAAGACTCCTTTTGAGATGTGGTCAGGTAAGCCTTGTGATTATTCAAATCTAAAGGTTTTTGGATGCCCTGCTTACTATCATGTTAAGGATGGTAAACTTGAACCTAGAGCAAAGAAGTGTATCTTTGTTGGTTATGCTGATGGTGAAGGGTTATCGTCTGTGGTGCATAGAACCTAATTCACCTAAATTCATTATTAGTAGGGATGTTACTTTTAATGAAAAGTTTATGCTAGATCAAAGGAATGTTGTTGATGAGTCTGCAGGAAACCATGAGAGTGATACAAATGAGGTGGAGGTTCAGGTCGAGCTTCGAAAAAAGGGCTCTCAAAATGATTTGAGCGAGCAAATTGTTACTATTGATTCTAGTTCAGATGAGGAAGCTCTAGATGAGGTGGAGCAGCCATACTCTATTGCTACTGGCAGAGAAAGGAGGGAGATTCGAGCCCCTCAAAAATATGGGTTTTCTGATCTGGTGGCTTATGCTCTTACGACAGTAGAAGATATGGGTATTCAGGAACCATCTACTTATACTGAAGCTGTTACTTGTTCGGAATCAGAAAAGTGGACTGTTGCTATGGCTGAAGAACTGGAATCACTTCACAAGAACCAGACTTGGGACTTGGTGCCATTGCCTAAAGAAAAAAGAGCCATTGGGTGTAAATGGGTCTTTAAGAAAAAGGAAGGTATTCCAGGCGTTGAAATTAGTAGATGCAAGGCAAGACTTGTAGCTAAAGGTTACAATCAGAGGGAGGGAATTGATTATGATGAAGTATTCTCTCCTGTTGTGAAACACACTTCCATTCGTGTGTTGCTGGCTATAGTTGCTCAATTTGACTTAGAGCTTGAGCAACTCGATGTGAAGACAGCCTTTTTGCATGGTGAGCTTGAGGAGACTATTTACATGGCCCAGCCTGAGGGCTATTATGTAGAAGGCAAGGAAGATCATGTATGTCGATTGAAGAAATCGTTGTATGGTTTGAAGCAGTCTCCAAGACAGTGGTATAAAAGATTCGACAGTTTTATGATACGGAGCGGTTATCATAGGAGCAGCTATGATAGTTGCGTGTACTTTAGGGAGGTTTCAGATAAATCCTTTGTCTATCTCCTTTTATACGTGGATGACATGCTCATTGCTGCAAAGAACATGACAGATGTGTTGATCTTGAAGAAATGTCTCAGTAAGGAGCTTGAAATGAAAGATCTGGGTCATGCCAAGAAGATCTTAGGAATGGAGATTCAAAGAGACAGAAAAGCAGGTAAGTTATATCTCTCACAGAGGAGATATATTGAGAAGGTACTTGAGAAGTTTGGGATGCAAAACTCTAAGCCTGTCAGTACACCTTTAGCATCACATTTTAGACTCTCAGCTATACATTCACCTCAGTCAGAGGTCGAGAAGGCTGCAATGTCTCCTGTCCCATACTCCAGTGCAGTTGGTAGCTTGATGTACGCTATGGTATGCACTCGTCCCGACATTGCGCAGGCAGTTAGTGTGGTGAGCAGATATATGGCACATCCTGGAAAGGTCCATTGGCAGGCAGTGAAATGGATACTTAGGTATCTTAGAGGCTCCACAAAATTGGGTCTAATGTTTGATAGAAATAGTTCTAACTGTACTTCTGTTGTGGGATTTGTGGATTCTGATGCTGGGGATATTGATAGAGAAGATCTTTGACTGGCTATCTTTTCACATTATCTGGCTCGGCTATAAGTTGGAGATCAACTTTACAGTCGACAGTGGCTTTGTCTACAACAGAGGCAGAGTATATGGCAGCAGCAGAAGCAGTAAAAGAAGCTATTTGGTTACGAAATCTTGTTCAAGAACTTGGGCTCAAGCAGGAAGACAATTCAGTTGTCTTTTGTGACAATCAGAGTGCTATTTGCTTGATTAAAATTAAGCATATCATGAGAGGACTAAGCACATTGATATCAAGTATCATTTTATTCGAGAGGCATTTACTGAGAGAAATATTACAGTAAAGAAAGTAGATACTGCTGATAATCCTGCTGATATGCTGACCAAGATAGTTCCCGCCAACAAGTTTAAGCATTGCTTGGACTTGATTGGCATGCTTGTTTGAGGTTTGCTCCTTCTGGGGCTTGGTGGCGAGGTGAATGAAAGTTCTTTTTTTGTGTTTCCTGAAGTGGATATGTTTTTCGCTGCATCCCTTGTTTCCTACACCGAGTTAGCTCACGTAGGCTTAGGGATGCTGGGAGGACATGTTCGACTTCTAGTTTGTTAAATTCAAGTCAAGGTGGAGATTTGTTAAATATGTCTTGAATTTTATATATCAGGCCCGATTTTTTGACCCGACCCGATATTCTTGTTGGGTCCGGACTAAACCGGCCCGCTAGAGTTTATTTTATGGAAGTATTTTTTGGGGTATATATATACGTGTGAAACTTCTGTAACCCTAATCTTCTTCTCTTTTTGATAATGGAATTTTGTTTGCCTTGCCCGTGGATGTAGATCACCATGATCGAACCACGTAAATTCTTGGTGTTCCTTTGTTTGTTTATTGTTTGATTTGTTTTTGAATCTGATTTCCGCAACATTTAAAGTATGTTCTATTTCACTATTTTAACTTAGTATTAATCTTAAAGGATTATCAATGTTTGATGTGGCCACATACTTTTTTCTTTTTTGATCTTTGATGATCCTTCGCTGTATGAGTTTCTTCAATAAATCATCTTCAGGAATAATTTCTTTGATTTAGATAATTAATAGATGTGGAATTCATTTAATTGTATCGTTTAATTCCTTTTATATGAAATAAGATGATAACGATACATCAATAGTTTATATACTATGTACAGAGAGAGTATGCTTAACTTCAACTACACGCTAAGGGAGAATTCCTACTCACATCCAATGAAATCAATATTTGAATATCTATTACATTTAAAATACTTAAGCATTAAAAATTACGTGTTCGAAAATTTCTAATTTTTACATTAAGTGGTTAAAAAATTAAATCATGAAAACAACAGGAAATTATGGCTATTTTTTGATCCCTTAATGGATGGGTTAGAAGTTTTGAATCACATTTAATAATTTAAATTAATAAAATACATTTTTATTTAAATTTTTCTCCGAGAAACGCACTCTAGAAGAGATTTGCGGGATGACAAGGAGCTTAATTTATTCAAGCTTCAAGCTTTGAACCTGAAGTTCTTGCCCTCAAAGGTCTGGTCGAACTGCCAATCTTTTGGGGTGATGTGCCAAGAGGTGGACTTGCGGCGGTCGCTTGTGATCACTCGGAATGACAGGGATTGGCCGGTGAGGTCCTCGCCGGTCTGCCAGTACTGACCCCAGTTGCGCTTCATCGGCGTCCACCCCAGCTTGTTTCCTTTCACCAGCACGCTCTGGACATCTCCGGCACCGGCGACGTTCCACACAAGGATCAAGTTGAAGTAACGGTTGCCGGTGATGGTGAACCTGATCCCACCTTGCCTCCGGCATGGAACCCTTAGACATCATTTGCCAACTACTCAATCAACCATGCATTCACTTGTTCTACGATGTTTATGTATAAGTTATCATGCTGATTGATGATACTCTTGTTCTTCTAGAAAGAAAATTGCGGTAAAAGATTAGAATTCTGACCTGCGATATTGGACAGGCACAATCCCAGCCTTTAACTCGGCAATCTGGAGGAAGGCCGGCATTGCGAGATCGAAGTGAACGCGTGGGGGATTGCACCAGCCACCATTGTCATTAGGGAGGTACCAGTTGGGAGGGCATTGGTTGGTGGCAGTGACAAAGATGGAAGGCTGAAGGGGTTTGCATGACTCTGGGGCATTGACGCACTTGATCTCAAAGCATGACCCACATCCTACGCCGTCGTTGAACAGAACGTTGCTCAGCGCAGCGGTCATGAGGCCATACCCTTGGCTCACTGAGTCTGAGTAGCCGCAAGCACCCCCTACACAATGAAAACTCGAATCAGTTAATTTCTCCCTTTGAACTCAATATATGTATCTTTGTGATGTTTGAGATGATCGAGTTTGAGATGGCAGCTAGGTTGGATGCAGAGGATCTGGCTCTCTCTTGATGTATAGATCGATAGGAATGTTAATTTTTAGCAATAATAAGCAAATGATTTTGCAGCCATACTCTCGTCTAGTTATCTTGTTTAAAAATTTCACAACCATTAGCAAGGGGTTCATTTATGTTAATCCTAGCGCACACAAAAAAAAAAAAAAAAAATGCATATTGTGTTTTCTCTATTTCGTTGAAGTTTTAAGCTTAGAAAATTGAGGGGTTTTATCGAAGTGTCTGAATAACTTATTCTATTAATATTTCTTTAACCAACCATCATTCTCAAAATAAAAACAAAAACAATGATTCATGCATGCATGGCTGATGTTCGAAGACCATCCATAACGATGGGTTAAGATTTCCTAGTTGAGTGAATTCATATCAAGGTCATGAGGGGCAGTAGATGATTTTTTCCTCCTCTTTTCTTTTGAATAAGCATGATCTTCACCTCAGCTAAGGTCAAATAGATGCACAGAATTCAACCAGGCTATAAAATATGGCTTTATCGAGTGGGTTTGCTGCATGGCAGAACCCACTTTGGTTCTGCAAATAGAAACCTTCTTATGGCTTATATAAGAGCAATGCACAACGAAGGGGCTGATCATCCACAACAAATATAGAATTCTAAGTCTTCCATGAACTGCACCCTTCGGATTTCTATACACCATACACGGATGAGTGGTTCATGCATGAAGGATTTCGACAATGTTAATTTGATCACCCAGGCGAATTGAAACCGCTTAAGTTCTATGAATTTAATGAACTTTGAAATGAATGTTACCCTTTGCCCCGGACCCATCGGCGCCTCCGTAGAATGTGGCGTGGGCATTGTCCCATGGGCCAGCCTCGAACTTGCCATGATTTATCGGACCATGGTCTTTGGTGGCCGCACCTGCTTCCATGTGAGCCCCAACGAGCACCAACGTCACTAGCACAGGCTTAAGGAGAGCGTGGAATGGCGACGCCATGGCGCGCGCGGCTGCAGCGATAGGGGGCGGGGAGTCGTGGCTGGCACTAGCTAGAATCTCGGTTTCTGCCGTGCTTTGGCCATGGAATTGGAGCTTTATATATGGGAGCGTGGACATGGGGCTTTGTTGAGGCTTAGTGACGTCTGCTTCTTGCTAAAAGGAGAACGTAAAACAAGAGGCTGGGAGTAATTTGTGAAATCTAAGCTAAAACGGTCGTTCATCCTCTACCGCTCTCCGGAACCGGAAACACCTGATTCTTTTGGTTTAGACGTGGGTCTGGTAACAACGTGGGAGCAAAGGTTGTCGCATTGAGATAACTGAGAATGTTGGGCGAATGGACGGACGGTTGTTTTCTTGTTGGCGTGGGAACGTTCCGTGGCTCGATCGTAACTTTTCCAGCTGACTGCTTCATAGTATAAGCGACGTGGGAACATACCGTGGCTGACGACTCTTCCTGACTGCTTCATAGTATAATGTCGGATAAACAATGCGTTGCATGCTGCGATGCATGACTATAACTTGAAAATATGCATTACATGTATCATAATTTAAACATGACATGGTGACAAAAATGACAAAGCGACACATCTGATCAATCCCGATGCACTGCGTTGATGATGCTTCATTGCCTATCTACTAACGGACTGAAATCATATGATATTAAAAATTTGAATAAAAATTAATTGGTAGTCATTTTGAGGTATTATAATCTTTTTTTTATAATGGAACATTGTCATTGCATGCCATAAGTTAATTAGAATCTGTTCATGGACTCTATCATCATCCCAAAGATAGCTTTTTCTTTATACTCACTCTTGCCATCAAATTACATTCCTCGAATGTCATGTAACGGAAAGGATCCGGAGGGTCGCTAGGATGGCCAAAGGAATCCTCTAACGCCTTCTCCTTAACGAGATTCCTACAAGAAAGTTTCGAGGACCGGTTGCACTGGTGGAAACCCTCCGATGCTCAAGTAAGCGACTTAAAAAATAGTGAAGAAAAAACTAAAGGAATTAGCTAGAGAATTTGGAATTTAGTCCCCCTCTCTCGTTGTGAGCGAATGTTCTTATACCTATCCGGAGATCCCTTTTTCCTACTTTTGGAAGGTACTTGATTCTGAGATGTTGTTATCTGGTAGTGAACAGGCGGCAAGGCTGACAAGAATAGATCGCAACAAATACTAAGCATGTCAGAGGCATCCTATTCTGCCTACCTCCTACCAGTTGCGGCGCCACAGATGGTCAGTGGCTCTAGTCATATCAAGCGTACGCCGTAACGAACAATGGCCATGCGTGATTGCAGATGGTTAGGGAGCCACATGATGATTGCAGTGCGAGGTCGAGGGGACCTTGGAACCCGAGGCCGAAGGGACCTTGGGGCCCAAGGCCAAGGGGGCATTAGAGTCTGAGGATGAAGAGACCTTGGAGTCCGAGGCCGAGGGGGCCTCGAGTTCAGGACCGAGGGGACTGGGAGTCCGAGGCCGAGAGAATTCGAAGTCCGAGGCCGAGGGGGTCCTAGAGTCCGAGGCCGAGGGGACCAAAAGTCCGAGGCCGAGGTTCCGTCAGCCACTCCTTTTGTTAACTCTAACTTGGCTCGATCAACAACATCACTCACTAACTTTTGGACATTCGAATTGACTCCGAGTCTACTTAACATCTTAATTTAAGTCTATTTGCTGATCTAATTATCAATTAATCGTTCAGTGGATCAAAATCATACGATCCTTGAAGTTCAAGTAGAAGTTAATTTATAGCAAATAAATTTAAGTTATAAATATTTTATTTTTTATTTAATATAAAATTATTTTTAAAGCATTAGATTCTAACAAAAAGTAGTCTGGCAAAATTTAAACTAGACACGAGAGGTAAGGGGTTATAGTTTATACCGAATTTAATGCGGTTTGATGTCTGTTTGGTTTGGTGTAACGAGGCCAAGCAGGAGATCACTTGGCCGAGGTGACTTTGACTCCTAGACCCACTTCAGGTCATTTCTCTCTAAATTGTGCCCATGGAAACTTCAACTCCACCTAATATCCAAAATAAACCTTCTTGGACTTGGCTAAGTTTGAATTCCTAGTAACTGGCAACCAAACAAATACGTAGCGCGGCTCGTTTGTTATGGTTTGACATGGTTTAGCTCCTATTGTAGTAGCAAAATGTTCATTAAGAAGGACCTGAACTCATACCCCCTTCCTGATAATAAAGTTCATATATATATCTCTGTTCATGTATAATAACCAGAATATTATAACTCAAGTTGGAACGCGTTTTTGGTTAATTATAACTCCTACCGGCTTACAGCATTTAAAAATAGCATGCATGCATGTCCAGGCCCCAGGGGAGTCGAAGACATCGATCGCCGCGCCTCATTCTCGTAGTTGACAAACAGAAGCATATTCCCGAAGATTTCCGGACGGATCTTCATAGCATACGTACAAAATCATGCGTTTGAACTGCTAAGCATAAGAATGCCGATCACGCGAGAGCTTGGACGGCTTAAACGGACGATTCTAAGTTCACAATCGCAACACCGGCACGGCTCGCTACACCGTACCGGCGCTCCTAAAAAAAACTCTAGCCATACGACAAAGAAACCGGGCGAACTCCACGAGGCCTCCTCCCGGGTCTCCCGTCCATTTAAAACCCACCTCCGCTGGCGCTTCTTAAACTCAAAATTGTCTCGCTCCTAATCCTCCTCTAATTCTCTAATCTCTTCTCCAATCACTCCACTAGTACCAGCCGACGATGCAATCCGTCCAAGAGGACGCCAAACAACACCAGCCGGCTAATGCCAAGCCCAATTCCGAATCTCAAAGCGGCTGCTACTGCACCGGCACCGGAATCTACCGATCGCCGCACCGCCTTCGCCCCTGCCACCAACTGCCAGCCGACCCCGCCCTCGACGCCGCCTCCTTCGTCCTCTCCCACTTCCCACCGCCCCACCTAGCCGAGATTAAGACCGCGCTTGTCGACTCCGCCACTGGCCGCCGCATCACATTCTCCAACCTCCGCCGCTCCGCCCTCGCCCTCGCCGCCACCCTCCGCCACGCCCTCGGCATCCTCAAGGGCGACGTCGTCCTCTTGCTTCTTCCGAACTCCATACTCTACCCCGCCATCGTCCTCGGCGTCCTATACGCCGGCGCCATCGTCACCCCCGCCAACCCCCTCAGCACCGCTGCCGAAGTCGCCAAGCAGGCCCGCGACTCTGGCGCAAAGCTCGCCATTGCCGCTCCTGAGGAGGCCCACAAGACCACCGCCGCCGGCATTCACACCATCCTCACCACCCGCCCGGCGCCGGACGAGTCCGGCGTGGGAGGGCCTCTGTCGGCAGAGGAGCTGATGGAGGAAGGCGAGCCGGAGGCGGAACCACCGGGTGCTGGAATGACCCAGTCGGACGTGGCGGCGGTGCTGTACTCGTCGGGGACAACGGGAACGAGCAAGGGGGTGGTGCTGACCCATGCGAACCTGATAGCCATGGTGGCGCTGGTGAGGTGGACGGCGGAGGCGAGCGGCGCGGTGGAGGACGTGTACCTGGGGCTCATCCCGATGTTCCACGTATATGGCCTGGGATTCTTAGCGCTGGGGCTGCCGGCGGCGGGGAACACCGTGGTGGTGATGACCCGCTTCGACTTCTGCGCGATGATGGAGGCGGTGCAGAAGCATGGGGTCAGCAATATTCCGGCGGTGCCGCCAGTGGTGCTGGCGATGGCCAAGTCCGGGAACGGCGGCGGATGGGATTTGTCGCGCTCAGGAGGGTGGGGACGGGGGCGGCGCCGCTGGGGGCGGAGGTGGGGAGGGAATTCCGACGGAGGTACCCGTGGGTGGAGCTGAGGGAGGGGTACGGTCTGACGGAGAGCGCGGGGGCAGCGACTTTCACCCCCGCGGCGGAGGAGGCGAAGCGGAGGCCGGGGGCGGTGGGGCAGCTGCTGCCGGGGTTCGAGGGGAGGGTGGCGGAAGTGGGGTCAGGGAAGGGAGTGGGGCCTGGTGGGGTCGGGGAGCTCTGGCTGAGGGGACCCACCGTGATGAAGGAGTATCTCCGGAACGAGGAGGCCACGGCGGATGCGCTGGTCGGGGACGGGTGGCTGAGGACTGGGGATTTGGTGTACTTCGACCAGGACGGATTCTTGTACGTCGTGGATCGAATCAAGGAGCTCATCAAGGTTAAAGGATTCCAGGTACCTTGTTGCTTATTTAATATTTATTTAATCAAAGCTTCATCCTTTTATAATTAAGGGCCGTTCGGAGTTAATATTATCGATTAACAATGCCATATCTAAAAAAAATTATTGTTTTCGAAAAACATCATTTCTGGTTTTTTTTTTTTCAAATAATGACCATATTAATTGTTACGTGGTGGTACATACCAGTTATAACGTAGTCTTGTACTGGCTTTAGTTGAGACTATGCTGTCGTAAGACCGTCAGAAAGAGATTGCGTACTTCCAGATGTGCAAACGGATGCGGTTTATCTCGTTAACGTATATGTGCACAGATAGGGAGCTGGAGTACATATGTGCACAGATTCCTTCATTTCTGTTGGTAGTCCACCTACATTTCAGGGCAGACTTTAAGTTTCACAGTAGGGATATACGATAGTAATTTTTGCAGTCACAAGGTCCATTAGAAATGTATTCACTGCATGGTAAATCTAAACCACAAGCCTCGGGATCCAAAATCCTGTCAAGATGCTTCAGTGTCAGCTTTCATCCTATAGTCTAGCAGCATAATTCATTAAGATTGCTGGATCCACTCTACGCGTCCATCTCCGGCCACTGGAAATTTCGTTGCAAGGACCAGCCATCAATGTATCACGGAACTGCTAGTGATTGGACGGAGTGAAATGCAACTAGCTGCTCCTCGATAAAAAGGATGGTTGGTGATTTGCGCTGGACCTCTCGGTGTTCGAACTTCGAAAGCTGGAGCAGAATCGCGAATACAAATTACGAACTCGTCTGCTGCTTTTTTTTTTTTGTCGGTATCATTGAAATAAACTGCATCATATCTTTGACAGCCAAGTTTTAAGATGTCGTCAATGACTGAATATATGGAAATATAGGTAGCACCAGCTGAGTTGGAAGCCTTGCTTCTCACCCATCCGCACATACTGGATGCTGCAGTTATACCGTGAGTGTATCAACATCACCAAAATTGTCATTGTTATCGTACTGCTATGATATCCTTTAACGTTGTTGAATGGATTTCAGGCTTCAGGATGAAGAAGCAGGGGAGGTGCCTATGGCTTATGTTGTGAGATCGGCTAACAGTAAGCTAACAAGCGAAGAGGTCATCCAGTTCGTCGCGTCTCAGGTACGACTCCGTTCGTTCGTATACAGATTAAATTTTTTCTTCCCCTAGCGTACATGTGGCAGGAGATTGCTTTGCCAAATATTCGTTCAGGCAGTGAATGCCTACTCATTTGATATTCAGATTCAATCCCTCATCATCTGCATTCTTTTTTCCCTTTTCCAGTAAACGAAAATTCAGTTTTCTCCCCTTTAAATGATTCCCACTCATCGTATACAAGGCTTGAACATGCCTGCTTCATTCTTGGCTTGAAATACAAAATTGTTGTTAGTCAGAAACATAATATGCACTCCACTTTATTTTATTTTATTTTGATACAGAAACCCATCAGGTTTTATACAGTAGAGTTTCTTTGTCTTGTCACAAATTTCCCAGCCATACTAACCTTGCTACACATTATCTTAGGACAGAACCAATGAGACATGATGAATGAAAAATCTTGGATTTCACATTGCTTTCTTTTCATCATAGTCCTCATCAACAATTAAATAATCATATTGATATGGTTTTTATCGTGGAATGCATCCTTTAGCTAACTAAACTAATGGCTCACCTGTATGCATTTGATTTATTTTCATGTTTCTAGTATAAAGAACCAAACTCTCACGTGTCATCTCGTGGAAACATTATCAGGTCGCTCCTTACAAGAAAGTTAAACGAGTTGCTTTCATAGATGCCATCCCAAGGTCGGCTGCAGGCAAAATCTTGCGAAAGCAGTTGGCGGCTCAAAACCATCAGGCTGTCTCCTCCAAGTTGTAGCAGCTTTCTTCTTCTCTTATGAATCTCTTCATAACTGAGTACAACCATGTGCTTGATGAGGAATTCTTGTCTAATGGGAAGCCTGAAAATTATCCAATTGCTGATGCATGATGAGAAGGTGCTCCACTAGTCAATCAAAACTAATATAGGATATTGGGATATTTTGAATTGCATGCTGTGTACATTAACATGCATACAGATAATCAGCGTAAAACATCCAGAATTGACTGGTATAGAGTAGAAAGAATAAGCATATAATAAATTTATCATTATGAAAAACTCGAAAAAGAAAAATATTTGAAAAATATTGGCATGACAAAGAAACAACAGCAGCCAGTGCTGCAATTAGCACCTGAAAGCCTACTGACATTTTAGGTCATCCTCTCATAAAGATAAAGCAGAACGAACTGTTACACTGACATATTAATCAAAATTCAACAGGCAACAGCATAATGGAGATAACAACATATGGTTTCCTTAGGTGAAGGTTCTTTCTGATTAAGAAAATACAATGAAGTGCCTCTCAAACTAAATTGAATGTATGTGAGAAATACCGATGTATCTCACACTTTGCTGGAAATAGAAATGACTCCTTCCCTAAGTTTTCCAATGAAACAAGTCTATTCTGAAACCTTCACGGAGATTGTATGAGATTATAACAGAATTTTCCAGGTGGTTATGATGACCAGTGTATGTCTGCACTCTGCCTATTGTAAGTGCTGTTGACAAATGTTTGTACCAGCTGAAAGAGAACAGCTTGTTTGCTCAAATAGCCTTATTCAATAAGGCTTATCAAATTGTAATTCACGCATCAAATGATGCTGTCACGTCAGTGGAGCTCTATAAGTTCATCAGTTGGCCTCTAATGATTGATTGGGTCTTTATGCAATGCTAATCTCAGCTATTAAAATTCAGGAGAACTTCACGTCTTGAGTTCAAAAATAAAGAATCCTTCATCTACTTATCCAAAAAAGAATCATTCTAAAATATTATTATCCTAGTTTGTGTAAATAATGTGGTTAATTTATAAAATGCCGCTCATACAAATATAAAAAAACAATGCTATGTTTGGTTCACTGAAGTGCACGCTGGAATAGAAGGGAAATTCCAACTTTGGCTGCATCCTAATGTTTAGTATAGTAATAAATGACAAAATCACGTTTCCTTTGGTATCATGATTCCTTTATTTGAAGGAATGGCGATTCTACGCTTATATGAGAGGAATGATCATTCCTATGAAAATGGGAATAAAGGATATTTTTGGCAATATAATAATTTGCATAACAACAAACAATATATATTTGATGAGTTAATTATCAATGATACTGTCATAAACTAAAATAAATAATTTAATTAATCTTTATTTACAAACAACATTATATAAGAAAATAGTGCAAATATCAAATAGCATGCATTGTAATATTATATCAATTGTTCCTACAGGTTTATTATGTCTAACATACTAGCAAATAAGCAGCGCAAAAGAAATAGATAAATAGTAAAAAAAAATACATACAATGATATATAGAATAAAAATATAATAAATATTAATTAAGAATTTAAAATATAAATAAATATAATTAAAAGTAAAATATTCAATTTGCATTCTCAAACGAATAAATATTGAATATAAATTATATAAAAAATCAAATTATAAAACATAAAAGTAGGAAATAAAAAGTATATAGTATAATAATCAAAGAAGATATCAAAAAAATAAAATAATGAAGTCAAAAATAATGTATAAATGGAAATAAGTAATGAATAACAAAAAACAAAAAAAAATATGAAAATGCAATATAATGGTCTTTATATAATTATAATGGTTTTCCTTAAAAGTTCATCATATGTCATCTATATAGCATAATAGAAGGGGCCCCAAAAGAAATATAAGAATCATTATATAAAATTAGTTTCATTCCTCAATTAAAGATAATATATAGAAAATTAATATATCATACTGGAATTGAATTGTTGTTCCTTTGTTATGCATTCCTTCATTTGGTATCCAAATGATGGAATGGGAATTGTGATTCCAGTTCCCTTCTTTCATATCCATTCCATTCTGATTCCCAGCCATTCAAATCCTTTTTGTTTCCATTTTCTAGTGCTAACTTGGAGGACTGAACTAGCTTACAAGTAGCTGACCGAACTAGCTTACAAGTTGCTCATCAGTACAATGTCAGTCGTAAATCACATTACTGATTTAGCAATGACAACTTCATTTATTGTCCACTTTGACCCTTTTATCAAATATTCTCTCTTAGACTACTTATGCCTTTGGTAACATTTATTGAGCTCCATCCATGAAGGATGAAGATCCTTAAACCAGTTGTCCACTGCTGGCTTCTGTGCTGGATTCTATGTTTTAATCTGAGGTTCACTTGATTGTAAACCGAAGAAAGGATTTCAATCTAGTTTGGAGTTTAAATATCTTACTCATTCTGACACCATCATACATGTTTAATTTTGTTATTTAGAAATACCAATACCATCCTTTGACCTCTTAATTCTATTGTGAAAACCAGCGTGTCATTCAAATAGCCACCAAATTCATGTTTCACTATGTATAAAGCATGTACATATTATTTACCTTTTCACAGTGGTGCGATACATACTAGTCATCTTTGGTTTTCAGTTTTCCAGCAAACTGCATGCATTGAATGCCCTAGGCATGAGAATTAGGGCTATTAGGCCTATTGAAGCATAAGAATACATGGAAGAGGATTAAGCTTATCTAATGGACAGTGATAAAATCAGGATGATGACTAGCTTGCAACTCAAGCCACCGTTATAACATTGTGAAACGGACAAGGAAAATGCAGCCTCTCCTCCCTTCATTTAGGCTACCTCATGGCAGTTAACACTATGCAGTTCTCAAAGGAGAAAATGTAAAGGCCTTCAGTGTTCCAGATGCAAAGAATACCTAAGGGAGGCAAGCTAGGGAAATATCCTGAGTAAACACAATGTTAAGAGGTGCTTACTGGTCCACCTCGAACACTGGAGACACAAGAGCACCCCATCTCTCACAAAATTGACAAGGGCATTGCTCAATTTGTTATTCAGGGAAACCCAGGAGCATAACATAGTTCAGAAATCAAAGATTGAGATATCAGTAAATCACATAACAAGCATGATATTTTGTTTCTGCTGTAGAACTATGCCTACAGGTAGGGAAGAGGAAATAAATGACACACATGCGCATGCACATGCATGCAGAGAGAGAGAGAGAGAGAGAGAGAGAGAGAGTAGCATCACAAAATGGATGTGGTTGTAGAACATATCCTGCAGCAGCCTGAGCTTAGAGATATAGTTAGCCTGATGCAGCAAGGTGAACTTACCTTTCACTCTTCAGAGTTCTGCGCAGAGCTGGTTATCCACTGCCAAACACCCCCAGATCTTTGCTTCTGAGCAAGGGCCATATCTTGTTCCGTTTGAGATTTCTGATGCCGTAGGACTTCGAGCTCATGCTCTACAGAACGATGTGCTTCCAACCTATTCTGCATCACTGCAATTTGTGCCTACAATAGGGGAAAAACCAAAACGAAAAAAATGAAGAATAAAGCATTTGGTACTCAACAAATCAAGGAATCAGCAATACTAAACAAAAGACCATCCCAAAAGCATGGAATGGAAGGTAGAAAATATCGAAAACCTCTAATTTCATGCATCTTGCACTCTCAGCTGCCAGTTGATCTTGGACTGATTTTAGTTCCTTAGCCAAGGATAATAATGGAATTAGAAGCTTTATAAAGAGAATTGAAAGTACTCCTCATTCTTCCATAATGAAAATTTACCTTCAACAATTCAGTACGGGAATTGTTCATCTCATCAAGACTGACTTGTAGCCTTGAGTTTTCATCTCTTATTTCCACTAGCCTGGACTCCATCATCTTCTTTTCTGCACTAATCGCATTACCGTCAAGAGCAACAACCATAGGAGAGCTCTTGGCTTGGACTCCCTTGATATTTGATTCGGTATTAGTGGCATATGTGTTTCTGTCATCGGTTGCAGCTATCACAGCATAAGCAGCAGTAACGGAGGCTGCAGCAGCAGCTGCAGCTGGTGATTGAAGAAGCCGTGGTCTTATCGAATCTCTTGGCTTGTGTTTCAAAACAAACACCTGAAGAAATGCAGAATTCTTCATTGTTGTTCAAAAGTGTATACATAATGACATGTATTCAAAATAGAGCTACAGAAAAAGGGAGGAAAAGGGTCCGTTGCACAGCCCCTTAACACTCTCATAGACTCATCCATAGATGAGTATGTGATAAACTATGGATGATGAGCATGTGATAAACCTGGAGAAAAAAATGGCATGTACAGATATTCAAAGAAAGACAACTGTGAAACCAGAATTTTCCTTTATTAATAGACCAAGCTATTGAAAATCACTAGACATATATGGCATTAACAGGAACAGTATAAATAATATAGTTCATTTTCAAATAGTAATCTTGAGTTTCATTTTGCAAATAATCACAACCTACTCCTCCCATCATATTGAGGCTCGCTTTATATACTTTGTTCATGAGATTTCTTCTGTGGCATACCTCATTGTTGTACTTTCCATTGTAACCACCAAGGGCAATTAAAAGCTTCTCACCATCAATTGTTGTTGAGCAAAGAGTAAGGCCCTGTCAAGCACCAGTTGACATGAAAAAAATAATCTAGAGATATAAGAATTTTTTTAATTGTAATGTTAAATCATATAATTAAAATATTAAATGAATTGATTATTCTTTCACATGGACTAAAGTCACAATACACAACAAATGCTTTATAAGATATACACATACATGCATGCACAACTTTAACTGCAGGTTAATTTGGATAACTTAGGGGCTGGTAGCAGCTGCCACCTTGCACATCCTTAGAGACTAACCTCGACCAATGCACACAATAGAAAAAATGATGCCACTCTACCACCTCAAGTAGGAACAGAATATGCTGCCAATTACTCGTGCTATATCCAGCCAGCTCGTGATACTTTTTGACTTCTCAATCAGGGCATCGAAGTCAACTTTGCAAGATAATAATTTAGACTGAAAAAGCACACACTGAAAGCCAGACAACATTGATATATGCAGGCAACCAACAAGATTATCAAATTATGGATACTTGATAATAAAACATTAAGAGGAATATCACATTGTGCCCTTGTACCATGTGGAAGGAAATAATACATAGAAATTGGAAGACGAGATAAACAAACAAAAGAACATTTCTATTTGCACAGTTTCGATCCTTCAAAATCTTAAAGCAATGAAATTTCACTCCAATATTAGCTTTTGAAGGGCTGCCAAAAGGAGGATCACTAAAATTGTAACAAAGTTATCACACAAAGCAGGTCAAAAGGGACCATTGCTCACCTCACTGGCAAGTGGATCTCGTTGCTTTACACTTGTGACCACTGACCACACAAACTTGGATGTGTTCAAGACAATGGTGTCAGTAGCACCTGAAAACATATTTAATTTTCAGGATCAAGTTGATAATTTGTAGAATGCAAGATCAGAATAGAGGAAACAATATATCTGATACCTAGCAAAAATAAAAACTAGTCACTAGAGATTTAAATACCGCTTTGATTATCTCCGCCGCCAACCATATACCAGTTTTCATATACAGTGGTGCCAGCATGACCACCCCTAGGAGTGACATATGCACCCTGAGTCTCTGGCTGAGACCATTCCATCTGCAATGTGAGACTATTAATGGAAAGCAGAAAAAATAAGAAAAGGCTTCCTTTATGTGTGTGGAAGATAGGTTTCATATCATCTTCACAGCCAAGAAAAATAAATAGATAATTAACATCAGCCTAAATGGTTTCACTTAGTTCAATATAAATGTGTTTAAGCCTTTTGAAGGTTGTTAATTTAAATTTGAGAAAGTGTTGGGTATGCTCAGAAAAAACTAGATAGTTTATACTGCACAATATTCCCCGACAGTATGTTGCTATACTATATATCAGGAGTTATTCAGCTGTAAAAGCTCTGCAGAAAAAAATGACATCATAATGATAGTACGTACATTCAATCTCAGCACCATTTTAAACCAAATAGTGATTGTGCATATGTATTTTGTTTACCAACTGATCCATATATTTACTAAACTACTCTCTGATGCCAGAATATGTATGATGAAAGCATGCACTATGAGAGTAAAGAAGTGGGTTTAGAAGAGTTTATTCTTCACTTATAAAGGATGAGGTTTTATAGCAGTTTATGATAACATTACGTTAATTAAATTAATCCAGCAAGTGTATCACCAAAACGAATATCCATCTCAATTATTGTAGGAGTAGAATATGTTAATTATACTGATGGAAGGAGAAAATTGATAAAAGAGCTCAAGTATGACTGACGGACTAGCAGCACACCAAAATGTCTTCAATGTCTGTTTTCTTCCTCACCTCTTTCTTTCTCAACAAGGTGGAAGAGTGCAACCTGTAATATCATGAGCCATCAACTAAAGCCTCGTTCCAAATATATTTTTGACTTTAATCAGATTAATTTTCAGACTCTCTTACCCTTTTAGGTCCCTACACTGCCTTAGTTTAGATTAATGCACTGTACCTCCATCAACTAATTCATAGAATAGGGTAGCCTACAATTTCTGCCATACGAATCTATTTATCATGACCCAAAACACTCACATTATGATTCACACCTCCAACTAACAAAAAAATTATGACATTTTCTTTTGTCTAGTAACTGTTTGCTTTTATAAGAAATTTTCAAGTAGAAAATTAAGTCAATACTTTGCATTATAATAACTACTACATTGCAATAATTGGTGTTTAAAATAATGAATTAAAAAAAAAACACTTCTACGGTACTAACATGCAAACACTATCCAAGGTTTAAACTAAAGCTCCATCGGATCCAACAGGGAGGATTATTCAAAAAAAGAATTTTACAGATGCATGAGTTGACATTTTTTACAAGCTACTTCGACACCACCACTCTGGCTTGGTGAACAATATGCCACTTTGATTTATAATGTCCCACAAAGATGAATATGATCCTCTATATCAACCTCCATTTTCACCCTTCTTGACGAGTCTGAAATAATCTCAGGAGAAGCTCCTTTATTAAATGAGCTTAATGTGCCTAACCAATAGTAATAGGTTTCTCTACTCATCAGCCAGCAATAACAGGTTTAGTGGCCTGGCCCTATCCTGCATAATAATGCCTTGGCCATGAGTTCGCACCAACATATATTGGTTTAACATATATTGGTTTAACATCAGTTTAAATTGCTTAGTAAAAGTTCCAAAACTTCAATAAATCATACTTTGACCAAAAAAACTGGAACATTTCTTCATTATGCAAGGCATAGAGGTCTATATTAAGTTAGCCAACGCTCAACACAGATACATTCTATATACAGCAACACAAGCTAGACATTAAGAACTATATCACCAGACTGATCCAAAAATAAAAACCAGTAACTTACACTGTGCAAGTCAAGTAAATGTAGATCATTGAAACAGGTTGAATGAGATGCACCACCAAAGATCAGAAGATATCGGTCCCCATGCACTGCAGCAATGTGATCAAATCTTGGTGCTGGAGATATTTTCCTATGTAAGAGATGGAAATGAATAAAGAGATCTTCCCGATATATGGTTGTTAATACAGATAATGAATTAAATGCTTACTTTTCCTCCACTACTTCCCATGTCATAGTCCTCAAATCAAGAATATGTAGATCATTCAGTAGCCTCCTCCTATTGTCTTCTCCACCAAACATAATCAATTGGAGCCAACCAAAGTTACAGATTGACCACCTCGAGCTGTCTGGTACAAAAAAATAAACATATATCTAAAAATTTCCAGAAGTTATTTTCCTACTTTCAGACAAAGACAAGAATACATCTTCTTAATATGCTTTGAATAAATATAAGACTAAGAAGTTCCAATGGGATTACGAAATATTCAAACATCAGGATTTAGGGTTTGTATCTTACTGGAATTTTCCCATTGGTTGTTACAACAGAGTAGTACTGTGTTCCTAGATCAATCGACCAAACTGCAATCCAGATATTTGCATGACATGTAAAGCAGTAGTTTGAAAAAAATATGTAAGCAAACGAAACTTGAAAAAATAGATTGTATCAAAGAATAAGTTAAGAATTTATCACTCATCATGGTAATATGCATTGCATCCTTCCATATTACATAGGAACAAAGTGAAAGGATGCAATTCATGTAGATATACTGGGCTGTGAGCATAATGAAACCAAGGCCAGCATAAGGCCAAATTTTGTTTAAATCTGAAAAAGGCACCAGATTTTGACCCATATTTAACCTGAATTCTAACTGCTATTCTAGCTTACAGGTAAATGTGAAATATAGGCACGCAATTCCATAAGCATGTGTGCAGAGCAAAGTGGTCAGCAGCAAATGTAAATCCTCATGTCATACACATGAGCCATAGCTAGCGGCCAGCAATCTGGAGCTGCTCATATAAGATTGTTTTACAGAAATGCCCTATCCTAGAATTATATTGATCGGATAATAAAGTTATCCTTTCAATGTAATATCTCAAACCGAATGTTTTAAAAGAAATCATATATTATTAGTGCTTCACATTGTCGCTTGACACTGTTCAACTACAGCAGGGGTTATGGAATGCAAACATAATGCCATGTTGAATCACAACTATGGCTACACAAACTAAGGGCAAGGAAATGAGACCAATAGATTGGAAATGACTTCATGAACTCCAAATAACAATTCCATAGATACAAATATAGAGATTGAAGTACATAATCAAAAAAGAGACTATAGTAGAACTTCATTAAAGAACAAACCTGTCACAGTATCCAATGATTCCTTGGAATATCCAGCAACAATCAGAAGTTTGTTTTCCCACTTAACCTGAGTAAAAGCACGGCATGAACTAAATTTCAGCTTGTTACAGTAAAAACCATCAGCATGCACAAAAGGGAATGACAGCAGCAGACTGCAGGGTTCTGCTTCATGATATCAAAAATCTCACCAAACTATGGCCTGCAGTTGCTGGGAAGCTTTCCTCTGATGTAATGTTGTCTGATTTTGGGTCTAATTTTAGGCTTAGGGTGGACCATTTGAGAGTCCTCAAATCAAAAACCTGTGAAATTCGCCATACATTATGGTCTGGGAAAGGTTCTTTATTATAAGAATTAGAACTGTCAAATATAACCTGAACATCTGATAGATATCGGCCATTGCGACTCCCTCCAACAACATAGAGCTTTTCTTGGACCACTTCTGCTGCATGCTACAAAATTGAAATAGAATAAGTTGAGCAGTAAACACAAATTAGGACTTCACTACCTGGGAGAAAGAAACAGAAATACTACTAAAATAGAAATATTCAGCAGCATAAAGGCTAAAAGCAAAGCAGATGGTGACCCTAATGTAGGATAACTGAAGTAAACCATCCAATATAGAGAAACTTATACCTTATAACGGCCTGGTGGGCACCAACCAGAAGGGTGGACCAAAATCCACTGATCATAAGGTGCAGAAGATATAAGGGCACCGATGTCTGATTCCCCATTAACTTCTTTGTCTTCCATACCAGCTGCTAATGTAAAACACAAAATCATTAGATTTACAAGTTAAGATGATCTTCACAACACAAGGAAATGTCAAAACAAAGGAATACAGCCCATTATCAGCACATATGAATATACATGACAAGGACTTGTTTCTTTTGGTAAAATAAAGTTTGGAAAATGCATCACGCTAGCAGATAAGATGACTTGCACAATGTATTCAGCTCAGATTACTTAATACTTGGTGCTAAATAAAAGAAAAACTAAGCATTTGAAATGGTTGTTCGCCAAGACAATATCAAAATGTTATTCTGATGGACAGGAAAACATATGTTGCAAGCCAGAGTGGATTGTTGCAGAAAATGAACAAGTAAAAAAATTAAGAGCTAATACATTAACAGCCCAACAAACAACCATCAAATCATGCTCATTCATGAAAGTTCTCCCAATAAGACCAACTTTGAAAAAGTAAAGCTTACTTTCCAGAGCCCTATTTAAACACAGACAAGAAGTACAGTTTTTAACTTCATCAACAGTCTGACATAATCTTCTAGACAAACTTCGGGCTGGTTGTTTAGGTGATCTTCTATCTTTCATAAAATGAACCAGGTAGGTCCACACCTTTTCACTAGGGGAATAAAAAGTATGGGCTCAAACAAATCCTTGTAGATCAAGTGATCCTCTCAGAAAGAAACATCTCTAAATTGATCTTGAGACTAAGATATTATGTACAATTAAATACCACAATTTTTTAAGGGTATTAAATACCATAATTTTAAAAGAATACGGCTTTGCATCTAAATTTTTATTCAGAGGCAAGATCCTTGTGATCTACAAGGACCTAAAGATCAAGTATCGTATATATTCTAGCAAAAGAAAGAACCGCTTTAGAAAAATAGCAATTATAGCAGGAAGACAAAGCAAAATCCTGATCGATTCGTTTATCTTGCTGCATCGACAAAGACAGTAACAAAAGAAGAGAAACGGAAAAGAAATAAAGACCATATCACAATTCTTCTACGTTGATTTCTTAATCTGATGCTCCCCGTTAGCTTTGTGGATCCCGAATCATTGGCATGAAACTTCACTTCCAGTTCTTGAACTCACACATCTTTTCTCGATTGCACGAAGATTAGACTCATTCCGGAGCCAGGTTTGAAATTGGATCAAATCACAACAAGATCAAGGCTTTGCGAAATAATTGAAATAATCGAGTACAATGCAACATTGCGACTGGGATCGAGTTCGAAATTTTTACCTTAGCAGTAGATCTGGATCGCCCTAATGATCGAGAGGTGAGGACGGAGCGAGGATCGTTCGAGAGATCGGGGGCCACCGTCCTCCCGACGTGAGGAAGTCCGACGGTGGATCGAAGGAGGGAGACCCCACCGTCGTATTCTCTCGCGCTCCGGATCTCGCCCGGCAGTGGAAAATTTGCGGGACGGACCAGGAGAGCGGGGGCGAAGAAGCGGCAGAAGACCGGGGGCCCCGCTTCGGGTGTCTTAACAGCGACCATTTGCCGACTTCGGCGAGCGATTCGAGAACTTGCAAAGGACCAGGGATAACTTATTTGAGAAACCAAATTGGATGCCGTAGGCGAGGCCAAAGCTAACGGCTTTATACAAAAGCTTCACGCTTGCTATATACCATTATACTATTTAAAAAATGTCACACTGACGCAACATCTGCTGATTAGATCGGTTGTATTACGCTATCTTTAGTTAACGTTTTACCTTTTATATAATAAAATAAAACTTAAACATTCCAAAAGCTAGAGACATCCACCAACATCCCCCATGCTTGGGGAAAAGAATAATGTAGGACTCCATCTTATAATTATTGCTTGTGATTTATTTTTTATTTTTTGCTTTCCCTCTTTTAAATTCCGAGATATGGCACCTTTAATACTTCCTTGAACCTCTTTATCCTCACTTCTCCCATCTCCTTATCAATCATGAATGCTCCTACCAACTCTTTATATTGTGATCTTTAGTAATGGCAAGATGCCCTTCTAGCTTAGATAACTAATTTGTTAGGATTATTGCAAATGAATCATCGTTCTCACAGCTTTTTAATCTCTTTGACCTGCATTGTATAGAGACAGCTGGATTACTCCTATTGATTAGTTCATTGCTTGTAGATTGGTTGACAAATTCAGTTGCCACAGCATCTGCTTGGATTTGAGTCCATATTCTGATGCTCCAATATTTTTTTTCATTCGTTATTTGGTTTTGAGTATCAGCCGTTCGGCTTCTACATCCTTAATTGAATCACCAGGAGACTTATCTCCTTCACTAATTGTGCTATCCTTTTCAATCACAATTAAGAATGAAAAGCACTTATTTGTGAGCCCTTTTACATTAAGATGGCTATGAATAAGAAATATTCAGCAGTTAAAGCATAATTTTCTAAATAATAAAACAAATGGATAGAAACATATGTAAGAATTATAATTCATTTTACCTGCACCTAATCATTCAAGACTTTCATGACATGCGATGCACTTATACTTACCATTCTATCCAAATCCATGGCAATTTGGGCCCAACATCTCCTTCATGGCATGGTTTCTTATTTTTGAATGATTCACACATAATTTAATGTGAGTATTGACCTTCAAGCCACAACTAAGATGATGATTATTATTATTATTAAGAAAGTTCTTCTCTAAACAAACAATATAATCTCCTATATAGGTTCTGTTGATGCTGCCAAATTACCGTTCTCGAACGTCGGCGAGCGTCCGGTCGCCTCCTTCAGCGAGCCCGGGATCCTCCGGTGAGCTCCTTACGCCTGCGGGCCTGCAAACAAGTCCGGGGCCAGAGATTTCGATGGGGACCCTCCGACGCTCAAGTCAGTGCTCTGGGCAATAGCCGTGAGCTTGAAGAAGCTCAAAAGTGGAAGAAGAGAGGGGCTTAGAGCTGTGCTCTCTGTGGGAAAAGAATGAGCGTTAAGAGTGTAGTGAGTTCTCCGTTCTCTGTTACCTGGTCGGGGTCCCTCTTACCCTTTTTATTGGTGCTTAGAGTTTTTCTGGCTTGAGTGGTTAAGGCTCCATAATGATGACTTTGATGGATGAAGTCTCTGAGGCATGGGGTGCTACCACTTGTCAGATCATTTATGAAAGCAGCAAGAGTGGAGCTTACCTCTGTGCGACATGTCAGGTAGGCCCATTGACTCGACCGGACATTAATGACAAAAGGTGGCCCTTGGGAAACCTACGCACATAACGTGACCCTTTCTCCCTCTTATTCTCTTTCTTCATTATGACGAGAGACATGCCGTGGATGGATGTTGGGAGCTGAGGCCAAGGGACCTCGGAGGTCGAGGGGGCCTCGGAGGGCGAAGCGGGGCTCCGTCAGTTTCCTTCCTTCACAGTTCTCTAACGGCGTTGGATCAGCCATATCAGATGCCCCCTCGCCCCTAAGATGAAGTGGGCCCACTCCAGCAAGGCGAAAGGGGCGTCACCTCCCAAGTGGCTGATCCCCACCTGACTTTGGATCTTTAACTTTTGACATGAAGTTTGAATGTGGGTCCTCGTCCACATGCCGTTGAGGCAAAGAGCCAATGAAGCCGCAATGATGCTCCTGAGACAGAGGGAGCCATTGAGGCTGCAATAATGCCGCGGAGGCAGAGATAAGCTATTGAGGCTGAAATAAAATTGCCGAAGCAAAAATAGAGCCGCGAGGGCTGAAATAAAATTGCCTCGAGTGTTTGTGTGCTGGTTCGGGAGGTGACTCGAGCGGGTACGGGTTGTTAGGGATTTGAACCGACTCGGAACGTATGCTAGCCAGGCCGAGTGGTATCCGTTAGCCGCCATACCGTCGAGCTACTTCGGAACCACCTTGGAGGTTTCATGGCCGGCCCGAGAGGTGACTCAAGGTCGCTGGAATCATAGGTCTTGAACCGGCCCGAGGGTTTCGCGGTCGGCCCGGGGGTGACCTTTTGATCACAGAACCGTCGAGAGCCTTTTGAATGGTTGGTTTTTCCGTAATGCATTTAGATACTAATGAAAAGGAACTTTTTTCTTAAAGTGTAGTGTACTTAGCTTTTTGTTGGAGGAATTTGTCTCCTTCTGCTTCATTTTGGGAGGCTCCACGTTTGTGGCGTTCGTTGGTGAGCTTGGAGGGGCTCTTTACTTTTGGCATGAAGTTTAGAGGTGGATGTCCGTCAACTGTGAGCTAGGGAGTTGGCCTCTCCCAGCTGTAAGTTGTCTTGGGGCTTCTTAATGGCTAAAAGTAACCAGCAATATGTTGCAAGTGTATAATTTAAACAAAGGTATTACCCATTGGCCATTGGCTGCTGATACAAAGTTGAAGCCGCTGAGGCTGAAATGAAGCCGTTAAGGCTGTGACGAAGCTGCTGAGGCAAAGTTAAGGCCGTGGAGAGCCTTTTGAACCCCGAAGGGTGACCCGAGAGTCACTGGGATGGACCATGCTCAGGATCCTTTAACCCCAGAGGATGACCTGAGAGTTGAGAGTCGTCAGTGCCTTTTTAACCCCGAAGGGTGACCTGAGAGTTGAGAGTCACTAGGTGCTGACCTGAGAGTTGAGAGTCGTCAGGTGCCTTTTTAACCCCGGAGGGTGACCTAAGAGTTGAGAGTCATCAGGTGCCTTTTTAATCCCGAAGGGTGACCTGAGAGTTGAGAGTCAGCAGGTGCCTTTTTAACCCTGAAGGGTGACCTGAGAATTGAGAGTCGTCAGGTGTCTTTTTAACCCCAAGGGTGACTTGAGAGTTGAGAGTCGTCAGGTGCCTTTTTAACCTGAAGGTGACCTGAGAGTTGAGAGTTGTCAGGTGCCTTTTGTGCCGAGCTGGCCTCAGGCTTTAGTGCCGATGGTACATTGGGCTTTGAGTGCCGATCGAGTCGGGCTTTTTGGATCCGGTGGTACACCGGTCTTTGGTGCCAATGGTACGTTGGTCTTGAATGCTGATGCAAGGTTGGTCTTCCCTGCATGATATTTTTAACTATCAATGAAAGAAGACTGTCTTAAATACAATGTACTTAGCTCTTGTAGCACCCCCTATTTTTCTTCTGCGGATTTGAGCACTTCTACCGCTGGTGGTCTGCCCCCCAGGGAATCAAGTTGGGACGGAGCCTGGAGTTGGTTGATGACCAGCTCCTCTCCGAAATGAAGCTGGGCACCCATCTTCGGAGTGCAGTAAAGAGAGAGATGGATCCAGAGCCGGGGACGCTAGAGCGGAGCCACGAATGAGAGTCGGAGTCAGACTCGGGAGCCAGAGGTCGCCGAGGGAAGCCCGGGCAGCCAGCGGCCATTGAAGACGAGCTGCCGGGAGAGTCCGCTGAAGTCGGACGGTTAGGAGAGGATGTTGCTGGGAGTTATCAGGATTCTAGCAGCCTCCACATTGGTTCAAGGCAAGGGGCCCTCTAGCTTCCACGGTCTCTCTCTCCTTCTGCTGAGTTGATGACCTGCCCTCCAGATAACTATGTTGATTGAGGGTGGGGGGTACCAGTGCTGAAATCCGAGGGCAGCTGGAATGGAATCCACAGGAGGTCTTGGACTTGGATTGGCTCTAGGTGCAGCAGAGAAAAAAAAAAGAGAGAGAGTATAGATAGAGTCAACAATCAAAGCCCTTTGTCCTTATCTCCCACCTTGCATTAATAGCATCATGTCTTAGCTTATCACTGCCAGGAATAAAAATGCCCATAAATACTTGAGGTGACTAGGAGTTAGGATTTGGGTGGCAAGGAGTGGCGCTCTTGCTGGCTAACGAGCCTGAGCCTTAAATTGCCATTGAGCTTGAGTTTGAGGTTGCTCGCTCCTGAGCTTGTTGCCATGCGGCCATGGAATATCGCTCCCATAGCCTTTGAACAACTGCCGCTAATGCTTGGATCTTCAGGGTGAGGGTGGCATGGTGTTTTGCTTGAATGGCATGAACTGGTGGTGATGGTGGAACAGAGAACTAGCATCTTGTTGCTCAGCTTGTTGAGGGTGCTCCCCAGCATAACTGGTGGAAGCTTCCATTGTTGTCGTAGAGGGTGTGAGAACTTGTAGCTTAGTATCATAGAACTTTGCTTTCTCCCCCTTCCTGGTGCACCAATCTGTTGACGCCAAATCACCGTCCTCGACCATCGGCGAGCATCCGGTCGCCTCCTCCAACGAGCTCGGGATCCTCCGGCGAGCTCCTTGCGCCTGCGGGCCTGCAAACAAGTCCCGAGAGCCGGAGATTCCGGTGGGGACCCTTTGATGCTCAAGTCAATGCTCTGGGCAACAGCCGTGAGCTTGAGGAAGCTCGAAAGAGGAAGAAGAGAGGGGCTTAGAGCCGTGCTCTCTGTGGGAAAGAATGAGCGTTAAGAGTGTAATGAGTTCTCCGTTCTCAGTTACCTGGTCGGGTTCCTCTTACCCTTTTTATTGGCGCTTAGAGTTTTCATGGCTTGAGTGGTTGAGGCTCCATAATGATGACTTTGATGGGTAAAGTGTCAGAACTCAGAACTGTTGTCTATGAGGCATGGGGTGCTACCACTTGTCAGAGCATTTATGAAAGTAGCTACAGTGGAGCTTACCTCCGTGTGACATGTCAGGCAGGCCGTATCCCGTCAGAGTAGGTGGCTGCAGCTGGTTGGCAGGTGCTATTTTGGTTTGGACAACTGTTACAGGCTGCTGCAGGGCGTGGCCGATCGTTACGGCGCTTGCCAGACGTGTCCCCCACACCATGCTTTGTTGCCTTGTGCGGACAATGATGGGCGATAAACCAAAGCGGGCTTCGGAGGTTGTAGATGCCTCAAGCCGAAGTGGGCTTCAGAGGCCGAGGCGGGACTTAGAGGCTGAGAAGGAGAGCCGAGGCGAGATGTCCGTGACACTTCATTCCATTAAATGTGAGAGAATAAGACAATAAATGCCTTAGAGCAAGTGGGTGTATGTAGCTTTATGAGGCCATAAGTGCCTTTGTGCAAGAGATATGTCGTGGCCGAAGGGCTCTCGAAGGCCAAAGCGGGCTTCGGAGGTTAAAGATGCCTCGGAGGCCGAAGCGGGACTCGGAGGCTGAGAAGGAGAGCGAGGCGAGATGTCCGTGACACTTCATTCCATTAAATGCTTTCTAAGTAATTATGACCGTTTTTGCACCATTGCTCCAGCCCATTGACTCGATGGACATTAATGACGAAAGGTGGCCCTTGGGAAACCCACGCACATAACGTGACCATTTCTCCCTCTTATTCTCTTTTTCATTATGATGAAAGTCATGTCGTGGATAGATGTTGGGAGTTGAGGCTGAAGGGACCTTGGAGGGAGACCTCAGAGGCCGAAGCGGCGGGGCTACGTAAGTTTTCTTCCTTCACAGTTCTCTAACAGCGTTGGATCAGCCACATCAGATTCCACAATTATCTCTCCAATGTCCTCGCTGTCACATGCAAACCCTTTGGAAGCTTTGCATCTTGAATAAAACTCCACGTTATTTTATCCAAGACCTTTTCCTTTTTTCTTTGAATTTGTAGTGGTGGAAGTACTCTTGTCTAGAACAAGCACACATTCCTACGCATGGCATTATGAAAAATACAATCAATATATATTAAAAAATAAAGAAAAAACATCATTCATTCATAACAACATATATTAAATAGGAATGGAAAGTCAAATACACAACACACATTAACACGTTACTCTTACAGTCGCATAACTTTTACAAAGTCGAACATTTAAATCATGAATGGAGTAAAAATATCTAGATTACTATTAGTTATTAAAAATAAAATTGATGTTATCCTATTAATTTTTGAACTTGATAGTTGAGAGTGCTTCATACAAAAGAACTCTACGAGGATGGTAGGTTGGTGTGATCATTAAAACTTTTCATAATTTGTGAACCTAACATTACACAAGTTGCAGTAACTTATAAAAAAAATTAACATAATCATTATTAATGATGAAGAGAGAAATTCAAATAATCATATTAATTTTTTTAATAATTTATTTATTATTGATATTAATAATATATTAAGGGACTTGTAACTTATTTCTTGTAAAAATTGCATCATGCAAAACCCTATTATCATGTACTAAACCATCCCATCCTAGTAGTACATACATAAACTAACAAATATATGCTAAGAACAACAGTTGCAATTTTATTCTTCCTTGCGCAATATCTATATTTGTCCTTTTCAATAACTTAAATGGTAATATATAGAGAACTAGACTTGGTTATATTTGAATATAGCCAAGTTTAGGATTTGATCATCTTCCTCATCCTTTAATCTATATAGATTTTATAACCACCTTACTTTTTTTATTTTTCTATCTTTGGAATCTATTAACATGTCTGGATCCAAGAATGAGGCAGATGAGCAGACTTGACTATATTCAAATGTAGCACATTCGAATATAGTTAAGCTTAGATTCGGTCACCTTTCTCACCTTAGATCAACATAGTTTATAGATCCCAAAGATGTAAAAAAATTAAAAAAAATATAAGATAAGCTTCAAGATCCATGTGGATCCAAGAATAAAGAAAGTGATTGGATTTTAGATTTAACTATATACGAATGCAGCAAAATTTACCTCTCCCTCTCCCTCTCTCTTTATATATATATATATGTATGTATGTATATATATGTATGTATGTATGCATGTATATATATGTATGTATGTATGTATGTATGTATATACGTACGTACATACGTATTCTTTAATGAAACTAGATAATATTACAATTTACAAGTAAAATACACACACATATTATTTATGTGGCCAATCAAAGTTTGGAAATACACAACACTAGCCTTAAACTATTTTTGCTTATTTTCCAATGTGTATAGCATTCTTTAAGATAAGCTTAGATTTTTTTATAGTATCTTATGAAGATATAATACACCAAGCAAAATAGTATTAAAGTACCTACTAATTATGGACTCAGAATGTTGAAAAGATAATTGGATAAACATATTTTTCGTATGCAGCATAACTCAACTCATCTAAGCCTTTTTCCAACTACATGGGGTCGGCTACATAAATCTACTTTTTTCACTCTACTTTATTTAGGACTAAATAGATATCGTCCTAGCCCTTTACATAGTTTAATTAGTAGATTCATATTTTAAGAGATAACCTTTCAATTTTTATATTGCCACTATCTCTTCAATTTTTATATTTTATCAGGCAATAACTTTTCTATAGTGGTTAGCGTATAATAACTTTTTTATAACTTCTTTTGCCTCTTAGATGATTGATATACAATTGATGGCTCCTCAAATATATATGATTAACTCAAAGCAATACCTTTGATCAAAAGTTTCTCTCATTGTTATTTCATTCATCGCTGAAAATTATATACCATCCTCCTTCTCATATCTTCTCATATAAGCTATATAAATAGCAACTACAATATTAGATATGGACACTGGGCAGGTCGCCCATAGCTCGGCCCAACATGGCATAAGCTGGGCCATGCCTAGCACGGCACAATAGCTACAGCACCGGGCCGTGCCTAGCATGGCCCATTAAAAGGGATCGTGCCGGGCTTGAAAAGTTTAGTCCGCGGACCCAGCTTGGAACGACCCATTCCGGGTCTGATCTCTATAAAAAATTTATAAATTTTTTTATAAATTAAAAATTATCAAAAATAAAAAATTTATTAATATGAAGCCATCTTAATGGTGGGGGGTTTAGTATAGACCCCTATCAGTTTATTAATTTAAAATCAAAATGCTATATGAAGGAAGGGGGGCTAAGCCTAACCTTCAAAATACAATAAGAAAGAAGAAAAAAATAAATATGACTTACTTTAATAAATAAAAAAATTAAAATATATAATTATAAAAATAGAGATGATTCACTCATCAGTAGTATTTATATCATCATTATTTTTATTGGTTAAGTTATGTCCACCTTTATCTTGAAGCATCGCCTTAGCATCCAACCAATATTTGAAGCAGAAAAGCATCTCAACCATTTTGCCAGTCATCCTACTTTTCTTTTCGTTTAGAACACGCTGATCTGCATTGAAAGCAAATTTCGATGCTACTGTGGACATCGGCATAGCTAAAATATCGTGTGTAATAGCAGACATAACAGAATATTAATTTCTAACACTCTTCCACTAAGCTAATACATATAAATTCTCCATTTGATTTTCATATGCAAAATGAAGATCATTTCGTAAATAAAATTCTAATTCACCACTTAAAGATGAAGAAGATGAAGCATGTGTGTGTCTTCTTTGTACAATGAATGAAAAAATAGATGACGAATAAAAACTAGAAGAAAAAGCAGAGCTTTGAGCAGGTATTATAGATCCACGAATTTGTCATCATATAAAGCATAAATATCATTAAGAAGTCGTGTTATCTCATCTTTAACAAGTTTATGATCTTTAACCATGTTTTCATAATATGCATCAATTAAAATTAATACGCCATTTAATTTAACTCTAGGATCAAAAACAGTAGCTAAGTTATGCAAAGAACATATCCTCTCTCAATAGTCATTCCATTTAGTTTCCATTTGATGTATAATAAGCATTAAAATATCATCATATCTATGTTCATAAAATTTTTCACTAATTACATATGCTTTTTGTAAAAATGAACAAAAAATTAGATAATAAATACCAAAAAGAATATTTGTAGCATCATAAAAAATAACAAAAAAATCTTTCAAAATTTTAGCTTTACTCCAATCAATTTTAGTTAATATAAATCCTAATCCACGATCATTAATATATATACTTAATATGTTTTTATATGGATATACATCATGGATCATGCTATAGGTACTATTTCAATGAGTAATTACATCAAATTTAAATTTTTTAAAACATTTTTCATGATCTATACATAATTGTTTAAATTCTTGAAGTCTTGCTCTTAAAGCATGAATAAAAGAAACTGCATTTCTAATTTTTGAAATAACATCTTGAATTATGTCCATGCCAGCTTGAACAGAAAGATTTAATATATGATATACACATCTAATATGAAATAATTATCTATTTAAAATGGGATGCAAAGAGTCATTTAATAATACAAGAGCAGAATTATTATTAGATGCATTATCAAAAGTAATAGACATTATTTTATTATTAATATTATATGAGCATGCAGTTTGATAGATAGCATTTGAAATTTGTTGCCTCGAATGTGGAAAATCAAAAGCACAAAAAGTAAGAATTTGTTTATTTAGTTGCCAATCATTATCAATATAATGAGCATTAATAGCAAAAAAACAATTACCACCTAAACAAGATATAAGAAGTTAAAGAAACTCTTGCATTTAAAAGAGAGTGTTTCAATTAAACTTTGTTTCATTGCTAAAAAGTTTGTTATAGCTACTCTTCTGTACGCCTACTAGTTCTTCTATAAATAGGTTGTAGAGTTAATTAACATATTGTTCTAAATTATAAGATTCACATAAACTAAAAGGTAATTCATCATGAACTGTCCATCTTAAGAGTAATTTTCTCTGATTTTTATGATTATATACAAAAATACCTGCAAGTGATCCCCTTTTATATTAAGGGTACTTTACATACAAGAATCTTGTCTCTTGATGTCTTTTTAAATGTCATGTTCCTACAGTATTACTACAACTATAAAGTTTTGCATATTTTCTATATTTGCTTTGAAGACTCTATCAACCATAACTCTATTAAAATCATTCCAAATAACACTAGACCTTTTACGAGAAGAGGTTTGACCTTCATTCCGTTCATTAACACTGGCTCTAGAAGGAACTTGGGATTACTTTCCTCTTCCTCATAAATAGAGGGCATGCCAAAATGACTTTCGTCATAAGATGCCATATCTAAAATTTTAAATTAATGAATGCAAAAAAAAAAAAAAAAAAACTAACCACAAGAAGGAATTAAGAAGAGGATCAAAAGTGGAGTCATGGAGCCGAGATTTGTAAGCTTCCTCTTGTGCTCTCGCCTCTCAACAAGAAGTGACCTCATTTCTCTTATACTTTAAACTTCTCAATAAGAATCTCCTCTTGTGTAGCACCTGAACACTTGTTAGAGTACTTGCTAGAACACTTGTAAACTAAAAATTAAATTGCTAGAGCACTTGCTAGAAGAGAGAAATATTAGTAAGAAGAAGAGAAGAGTTGGTTTGATACGATGAAAATGAGGGAAAAATAGGGTATTTATAGGAATATTTTTTTTTTGAAAATAACTCTATTTCTAGCCATTTTTATGGCTGTTGGGGGTTAAAATGGTCAAACCCCCTCCTTTCCCAACTAGCCGGCCATGCCTAGGCCGGACCCATAGCGGGTCGTGCCTCGCATGGCCCAAGGCCGAGCCATATCTAGCATGATCCATGGCGGGTCGTGTCCGGCATGATCTAGCCCAAAATGGATCGTGGGCCATGCCGGACACAAAAAAAAAAAAAAAAAAATCTCGACCTTGCTCGGCATGATCAAATATTTTGTTTTTGGACAGTGGCCCTGACCATTCCGGGCAAAAAGAAAAAAATTCTGAGCTATACTTGGCACGATCAAATTTGTTTTTTTTTTGCACGGCGGCTTGGGCGTGCTGCCGCTGGTACTATTGCTTTTTTTGCATACCAAAGTTATCTTATTATAATCCTAAAAAATAAAAATGAAAAATATACAGAGGGTGCGCGAAACTTATAATGCTAAGAAAAAAGGGATAGTATTTGAAGATGGAAATAAATGACTGAATGAAAAGTATATAAAGTTGATAACTATGAAAGTTTAAATGTTACATTGTTATTTTCTTTATCTGATTATTTAGCTAGATTTTTAGAACGTGTTTCTTTGAATGAAAAAAAAAGAAGCATACTAAAATATAAAATGTTAATTAAGAGGGAGAAAGAAATGATCAATTGGAAAAAGCATGGGGAGTTGACAGCCAAAAAAAAAAAAACATAGGTGTTCCATTTTTATTTTCTTTTTATTTACATAACTAGATTTTTAGGGTGACTTTCTTTTTAAAAATATTCCAAAAAAAGCAGGTGACTGCTCAAAAATCATTGATATTGCAAGTTAATTTTTTTTAATATTTGCTTACATAACTTAACATATGATTTTCAAAAATTTGATGTGGATGGAATTTTTCAACCCGAATCAATTATTGTTATAACTTTTAAACATATTGTTTTCTTATCATAGTATATAACAAGGAGTTGATAGGTGCCTTATGAATTAAAATATTTGATTCCATATAAGCAAATTGCATAAAATTCTATTGAAGATTCTATATTTATCATGCATTGTTCTTTCAACATTAATCACATTAGTTACATTGCATTATGATCTTTGGTTTTTTTTTTTTTTTTGGTACAAGCGGATAATCATACTAGTCTAGTACGAATTATCCCAGATAGGTCAGAATACAAAATTTACTGTAAGACAGAGGGGCAGGGTCACCCAGCCGCCAAATCTAACCAGCAGCATGCTGAGCCACAAAAGCTGCTATCCAATCGGCCGTCGAGTTGGCTTCACGGTAGATATGTCGAATCCAGACAGAACCAACTCTCTGTAAAATAGACCATGTGTCCCTGAGAATAGGAATACTGGGGCCGTTGAAAATATTCTCCTTTCTCAGCCATCGGATAACCATCATCGAATCACCCTCAATAACGAGACGATGAGCATGGAAGTGCTGAGAGGCATAAGAAATACCTACCCATGCTGCATAAAGTTCAATCATAGGGACAGAGGAATCAAGGGTACCAAAACCACCCGTAGCCAGCATATCACCCTGAGGACCACGGATGATAAACGCAGACTCAGCAGCTCTGCCATGACACTCCCATCGAAGTTGATTTTGATAAACCCTGGTGGGGGGGGGCTCCCAGAAAGTGAAAACCGTATGCCGGTTCACTGCCGAAGCAGCAGGGGAACCCCAGAGGCCAGAGGAGTCAAGACCAACAACATGAAAAGCTTGGGCATAATCCGCAGACAAAGATCTGATCCTACTAACAAGCTGATGTGGAGAGGTAACATCATCGGAGAAGATGAGGTGGTTCCTCGATATCCAAATCTAATAAGCCGTGATCGCCCAGAGACCTTGTTTATGCTGGGAAGCCCTCCAGAGATCAAGAAAGAAGAGGGAGCATAGGGATCCCGAACCACCCACATTATAGGAGTAACCCATCATCTGCCAAATCAACCTGGCTCGTGGACATATGAAGATCGCATGATCCATAGTCTCATCCTCCAATCCACACAGAGAGCAAGTCGGCTGGATAGGCAAACCCCTACGGGAGAGCATGACACTCATCGGAAGACAGTCCCAAAGAAGCTTCCAGATGAATACCTGGACTCGGGGAAGAGTAGGAACCGACCAGATCCAAGCAGCATCCTTCGTGACCAGGGGCTGGGGCCTGAAAACCTTCATAAGATCCCTAAGAGGGGCTTTGGAAAGACAAGATCTCTGCCAAACTCTAGCATCCGTCGAAGGTCCAGAGGTGAGAGGAATAGATAAAATCCGCCGAGAGAGCTCATCACCAAAGAAGCTGATCACTCTATCGGTATCCCAAGAAGGGGGATCTAGAAAAATCAAATCCCTAACCTTCAGCTTGGAGGGGACATCAATGTTGATAAAAGAAGGCCACCGAGAAAGAGGGAGCTCAGATATCCAGGAGTCCTGAATCACATCAACGGAATAACCATCTCCAATCATCCATGTAATTTTCTTAAGGATAGACTCACCATATTGACATACCTCCTTCCAAAAGAAGGAGCACCCCCTGGGCGGCCCAATACACTCCCCAGGCTTCCATTCACCATACCTCGCCTGCATAAGAGAACTCCACAGACATTGCGGCTCTAGAAGGAATCGAGAAGCATGTCTGGCCAGGAGGGCTTGCCGTTTGATCCTCAGAGATTGGATCCCGAGACCACCTTCCTGAATAGGCATACATATCATATCCCAAGATAATAGATGAGTGTCGTGCCCATCTTGCATGGAGGCCCAAAGGAAGTCTCTGAAGATTCTCTCAATCCTCCACAGGCAAGTAATAGGGATGGCCGCATTTGAAAGCAAATAGAGAGGCAGAGAGGAAAGAACCGATCGAATAATGGTGACTCTGGCCATCATAGATAGGCCGGTAACCTGCCATCCCTCAATACACTGACGAACCCTCCTCTCTAAATCAGCAAAGTCAGAACAACGAGGGCATCTATCGGTCATGGGAATCCTCAGATACATAAACCGGTCAGTCTGAGTAGAGATACCCAGCAAAGTGATAATGGCTGCTTTAATAGACCTAGAAGTCTTCGAGCTAAAGCAGATGGAAGATTTAAGATAATTGACCTTCTGACCCGAGGCCTGACAATACCGCTGCAGAATAGAATCAACAGAAACCGCATTTTCAATAGAGGCCTGACCCAGGATAATGCAGTCATCAGCAAACATGAGATGAGAGACAGAAGGACCGCCAACCCCATCCATAAAAGGGACAATCGTCCGATCACGTTGAGCCTGATAAAAAGCTCAGGAAAGATCGTCCGCGGCCAAAATGAACAACAAGGGGGATAGAGGGCAGCCCTGACGTAACCCTACTTAAGACTGGAAAAACTCAGTCAAACCCTCGTTAATAACCAAAGCAAAGGAAGGCCTCTGAATACAAGCCATAATCCACTCAATAAACACCCCGTCAAATCCAAACTCCTGAAGAGAGCTTTGAAGAAAAGCCCAACTCAGTCTATCGTAAGCTCTCTCCATGTCAAGTTTGACAGCCATAAGATACCGTCTAGCTGGGGCTCTCTACAGATCATGCATAAACTCCTGAGTAATAAGGATATTATCCAAGATAGAACGCCCTCTGATAAAAGCCCCTTATTCAGCAGAAATAATACGGGGAATCACCTCGCAGAGACGGCTAGCAAGAAGGCGGGCACAGACCTTATATAAAGTAGTGCATAAGCTGATTGGCCTGAAGTGCTGAGGAATAGAAGCATTAGTGCACTTAGGCACTAAAGTGATAAGAGTCATGTTCCAATCCTTAGGAATGAGTTTAGATTGGAAAACAAGCTGGACCGCCATAACAACCTCCTGCCCCACTATATCCCAATAGTGACGGAAAAAGAATGGAGGGAAACCATCAGGCTCCGGAGCCTTATCCGGACCAAGATCCCAGAGTGCTCGACGAATCTCCTCCACAGAAATTGGCTTGACCAGCATAGCATTCTCCTCAGAGGAAACTTTCCTGGAATTATCAACCTGAATAACCGGAGCACCCACAGCAGTGGTCTCAGTCCACCTAGTGCGGAAGAAATGGAGAAGCTGGGACCAAATAGATTGTATATCATCCAGGAAATGTCCCTCTTCATCGACCAACCTCCGAATCTTGTTAGCAGCCCTCCGACGGAGTGTGACTTGGTGAAAAAATCTGGTATTGCGGTCCCCTTCACAGATCCACTGAATCCTGGATCTCTTCCTCCAAAACACCTCCTACTGCCGAAGAAGGGAATAGTGATGAGCAAGATTCTCTCGCAGAAGGGAGAGATCAGAGTCCAAAAGAAGTCCGTCGTGGTCCTCCTTAGCCTGAAGAGCACTGATAGTGGCTTCGACCTGCTCCACTTGTCTAACCAGATCCCCAACCTCCTATTTATTCCATCTAGACAATCTACGACTGGTCAACAAAAGACGACGAGATAGCCTATAAATAGCATTACCTCTCACAGGTAGGTGCCAAATCTGAGAAATGATTGTGCGAGCTGCCGAATGGAATGTCCAAAACTGCTCGAATTTGAATTGCTTTCTCTGATGGAGCTCAGCCTCAGTAGATATCAAAATGGGGCAGTGATCAGAGGCGATCCTAGGGAGATGAGTAACAGAAACTGTCGGGTACATCTGAGTCCACTGAGCCGAGGCAAGAGCTCTGTCCAATCTCTCCCGAAAAAAAAACTAGTGCCATTTATAGGGTGCCTTGTATAAAGAAGTGTCTTCAATTTTGTCAATTAGATAACTACTTTAAATAAAGTTTTCGATCATGCCCATTTTGATTGCATGCCTTTTGTATATATGATTGATAAATCACTGCAATATTTTTTTTTCTTGTATGGATTGAAAGGATGATAAAATTATATACAAGGCTCATTTAAGTTACATTAGCATTATTTTTCATTAAATTATCCTATCCACCTCTAAGCTATGTTACATGTAAGAAAGAGCTATCTTTATACTGGCCATTTGTATGAATTAACAATTAAACTTGCATAAAATAATATATTCAACTCAATTCATCAAACCATTTTTTTCAACTTGCATAAAGTAATATAAATTATAAAATAAATTTTGCCAAAAAATTATACTGACATGTGTGCGAATAAGAGCAATAGGGGAATTGGTTGTGGGACGGCATTACCTATGGATGCTCTCATACTAATTTGAAATTGTCACATGTTGCCGAAGCCAATTCAACGCTCTAGCATAAGGCTAAAGAAAGAAAGCAGGGCAAATTAGTTATTTGACATCTAATAAGAAAATTTTTATATATGTTTGAAGATTAGGGCTCAAATCAATCGGGCATGAATCATATTTTCAATTTTTTTGATAGATATAGATGCAAATTAGATATAAAATTTTATATTCATATATATATATATATTTTATCGTTGATACAATTATAAATAAGATATTAAAAGTATGGAGTTGTTATTCAATTAATTTTTCTCCCATCCGAGATAGTAGCATAGCATTGGGATGGCGCCCGCATCGATTATCCATGCATATTCGTCTAACTTAGTTGTCATTCAACTACGGTGCCAAAATTGCATGAAAAATTATCGTGTCCAATGGCGCTTGGCGAAATGAACGCCTCGATCGGGTCGCAGGGCAAGAAATTTCTCGCATTTTGGCGATACGCTCAGTCATGATGGCTATACTTGGTCAAGCAGTGCCGGTCAAAACGGCGAAGCGGCATCAAGATTCCAAACGCCTGGCGCACTGACTCACCCCGCTGCGAAAGCGAACTCGCTTCACTACTTGGCGAACCTACGCCTCGCTTTAGAAGCCCGGATCCAGATCTCCGCCACAAAGAAATGAACGAAATCTATTCCAGTTCCATTCCCTTCGATTTTTCGTTTTATGAATCAATTGCTTGACGACGATTAAGAAAGAAAGAAAGGGCAATGCAAGGGCGGCCGCTGCTCAGCCGGTCGGCGAGCCTTCGGGCGGAGAGCCTGGCCCAGAGCGCGCTTCAGCTCGTGGCCAACCTCTTCTTTGCCCTCTTCGTCCTCGGCGTCCTGGCCTTCACCATCATCGCCGCCACCTACCACCCCGACGACCCCCTCCTCCATCCCTCCTCCAAGCTCACCTCTTTCCTCACTTCCACCTCCTCCGCCACCTTCCGCTCGGACGACTCCGTCCTCCGCACTGGCGAGGACTTCCTCAATGTGTCCTCCGCCTCCGACGACGACCCCTCTCCCGCCATCCGCCTCTCTGACGTCCCCTCCGCTGCTGCCGGCGACTGCGATGACAAGGGCGGCCCGATCGACTGCAAGGACCCGGAGGTCTACCACGTTATGATGCAAGCCGCCATCGAGACATTCCGCAACAACCACTTCTACCGCTTCGGCAAGCCCTCCCCGGCGCCGGTGACGGCCGCACCTGTGACATGGCCTGGCGCTTCTGCCCCAAGGACGCCAAGCGCGCCGCCTTCTACAAGGACTACCTGTATGTAACCCTAGGTAACGTGACAATTCTTCTTTGCCAATTTGCTGTCACTGTTGTCGTTTTAAAGATCCAGAACAATCTAAAGAGTCACCGTTAAAGACTCACTGCAAGTTAGGGCTCCATTTAGTTCCACAAGTATAACTTAGCTAATAGCTGACTTAATTAGCTAGCCTCGTTGTCACCCTTCTTTGCCTTTTCTTGTTGTTTGAATTTTAAACTTTTTAATCAATAATTTTGCAATCTATTAAATCATCTGGACAAAATTCTTAACTAGGCGATAACCTACCGCACAATTATCACATTCCGGCATCCGTCCCTCAAAGTTAATTTTACCTCTGATTTGTGGGACAACCTCTGTATCCCTTCCCCTCCCCAAAATAAAATAAAATAAAATAAAATATGATGAACACCCATAGAACGTTTTGTAATCTTCTTCATTATATCTCAAACCAACTTTTAATCGGAGGGGGGGGGAGGAGGGATGGAGCTCATCCCTCACGGTCCCCCCTACCACACACACACACAAAACCCCGAAGAAAGCCTTGCATGGAGTCGCCTCTATTTATTTCCCATTTATAGCAAGTTAACACTAAAGCCTTTTAAACGTGCTGGGCTGGCTTCAACTTCTCTCTGGGCCATGTGCAGACGTGGGATTTGGCCTCGTTTTACTAATTATCACAAGTTCCTGGCTATATTGGGTCTACAAGAAAAGCAAGCTCATTAGGCTCAAAGAGAAGTTCTTTCGACAAAACGGGGGCTATTTATTGCAACAGCAATTTTCTTCGGCCGAGAGCATCAGCCACGCAACAAATTATTTATGGCGGAGGAGCTCAACAAGGCAACCAACAACTACAATGAGAACAGAATTCTTGGTCGAGGAGGATCTGGTACAGTTTATAGAGGAATACTCTCCAATGAGAGTGTAGTTGCCATCAAGAAATCTAGAATAACAGAAGATGGGGTCAAAGTGAGATTGAGCAGTTTATAAATGAGGTGGTCATTCTTTCCCACATCAATCATAGAAATGTTGTGAAGCTCTTAGGATGTTGTCTTGAGACTAAAGTCCCCATGCTGGTTTATGAATTTGTGCCTAATAGAACACTTTCCCATCATATCCATGATGAGAGTTGCAGGTTATCGCAATCCTTGGCAAACCGTCTAAGGATCGCAGCTGAGACAGCAGGAGCATTAGCCTACTTGCATTCTGCTGCTTCCATGCCCATCATTCACAGAGATGTGAAGTCCACCAACATACTGCTAGATGACAATCTCACCGCTAAAGTCTCTCATTTTGGAGCCTCAAGATTTGTTCCATTCGATCGAAAACGTCATTAGTGAGGGGAACCCTGGGGTACCTAGATCCTGAATACTTGTACACTTCCCAGTTCACTGATAGAAGCGACGTCTATAGCTTTGGAGTAGTTCTAGTCGAGCTTTTAACGGGCAAGAGGCCCATCATAATAAGCAGATCTGCTGAGAAACAAAATCTTTCCATGCATTTTGTGTCTCACTTAAAGGAGAACAGACTTTTTGAGATTTTGGAGGACCGAGTGATTGATGAAGGATCACCAGAGTTGCTTGTAGCAGTTGCCCAGCTCGCCAGGAGATGTCTCAAACTAAAGGGTGAGGAAAGACCAACAATGAAAGAAGTTGCAATAGAGTTGGAAGGGCTGCAAAAAATGGAGGTGCACCCTTGGGTTAGAGAGAACAACGAGGAAGGTGAAAGCTTGCTAGGTGAAGCCAGATTCTCTAGCGCTGATGCTACATTTGATGCAGGAGATTCTTCCACACAAGTTGTGCCATTCAACATTATGAGGTGATTTCTTTGCTTTACTAGCTAGGTCATGACATAGACGGCCATTGAGTAATCATGAAGCTTAGAAACTTCCCTGAGGTGACACCGAAGGCGCACTTCGTTGGATTGAGCTTCATCCGATACCTTCGGAGTGTCGCGAAGATTTCAGAAAGATCCCCAATATGCTGGGATGCTTCCTTGCTTTTGATCAGCTTGTCATCAATATACACCTCCATATTTCGGCCGATCTGCTCCTTAAAGACTTTGTTTACCAGCCTTTGGTAAGTGGCGCCTGCATTTTTCAGACCAAAGGGCATGACACGGTAACAGTAGGTACCTCGATCGGTTATGAAGGCAGTCTTTTCTTCATCTTCGGGTGCCATCCGAATCTGGTTGTAGCCTGAATAGGCATCCATAAAGGTCAACATCTGATGGCCAGAGGTGGCATCCATGAGCTAGTTGATCCGGGGGAGAGGGAAGCTATTCTTCTGGCATGCTTTGTTAAGGTCGGTGAAGTCAATGCAGATTCGCCATTTATCGTTCGACTTTTTACCATAACAACATTCGACAACCAGCTTGGATAATTCATCTCCCGAATGAAGTTTGCCTGGTGACGAAGCACTGCCGAGCTATAGTTTGGCTTCCTCGAACTACACCAACCCCTCGCTCGGTCGGAAACTTCATAACAAGATACGGGATGGAGACGGCGGCTCTGAGAGACATCAAGCCGAGTCTTCCCAAGATCGCGTTGTAGGGCGACCAGAGCTTGGTCACCAAGAAATCTGCATGCACAGTGGCGACGGAAGGCCAGGTTCCTGCTTGGACCATCAAGGTCATGACCCCCTCCGGGGTGATTACATTGCCGGTGAACCCCATTAGGGTGGAGTCCACCGCTTGGAGATTCTCCATGAGAAGTTTCATCTTCACAAATACATCGAAGTACAAAACATTGACGGAGCTTCCACTATCAATGAGAATTCGGCTTACATCATAGTTGTTCAAATTGATAGATACAACCAGCGCATCATCATGCGGGAACTGTATTCCCTGGAAGTCATCGCTGGAGAAAGAAAGCTCATCAGTTCGCGCTTTCTTCGGTGTCGAACCTTCTTCATCATCCCTCCCGCCTGAAGGACCACCAACTGCCTCAATCACATTAATGTGGCCAGCGACCAGAGGATTTGGAGGAAGAAGGAGTTGCTGCTGGGGCTCAGGCCGGCGATTGCCCCCGTTTCTTGGCTCGGGGGCTCCCCTGAATCAATCCAGTCTACCTCGCTAGATGAGCCTTTCGATCTCATTCTTCAGTTTCCAGCACTCTTCAGTGTCATGGCCATGGTCATGGTGGTAGCAGCAATACTTGGTGGGGTCTCTCCGGGCAACATTTCCTCGAAGAGGAGGAGGCCGAGGGAGTTGGCGCTTGATTTCCATAAGGATCTCTGCTCTTGGGGCAGTAAGCGGAGTAAATCGATTGAACCTCCAAGGCGGGCTTCGGGTGCGGTTCCTTGGCTACGGCTGAGGAATCCTTTGGTAGCGAGGCGGGTTTGGCTGACAGGCAGGTCGGTGCTTATCTGAGCCTTTGGGATCCATCTTCTTCGTAAGCTCGTTCGGGTAGCTCTCTGTGATTCTTCGACTCTTGCATATTTATCTTCCAGAGCCATCATGTCGGAGAGGTTCGGAGGGTAGCTAACCTCCAGTGCCAGGTAAAAATCACTTTCATTCAATACTTCGCCCGCCAGGGCGGACATGGCCACCTCATGATTAAGGTGGTCCACCTCCAGCATGGCCGTATTGAAACGGCCGAGATACTTCTTCAAAGACTCCCCCTCTCTCTACTTAACCTCAGAGAGGGAGTCGGACCTTCGTCTATGACGGTGGCTGCTGACGAACTGACTGATGAAGAGGCGGCTTAGCTCGTCGAGGGAATTAACAGAACCTGGTTTCAAAGCATTGAACCAGGTTCGAGCAGATCCTGAGGGTGGAAGGTAAAGCGCGGCAGAGGATCGCATCTGATGCCCTGTGGAACATCATGATCGATCGGAAGCTGCTGAGATGATCGTTGGGGTCGAAGGAGCCATGATAAGGCTCGATGGTAGGCAGCTTGACGTGGGAGGGAATCACTTCCTCCATAATCTTCTTAGAGAAGGGGATGCCCTGCTCCACCTTATTCTAAAGCGGATAGGCCTGCTTGGTGGCATCTAGCTCTTGATGCATTTCTTGGAGCTAGCGGCGGATATCCCTATCAAGAAAAGCAGAAGGGGTAGGACAAGGAGGATACTGAGACGGTGTTGAATCATGGTGAGGGAACACCGGGGAGAGGGATCCGGCCCATCGAGATCTAGGGAGATCTCTACCGCGGACTCCTTGGGGAGCTAGCTCAACTTCTTTGGGATGGCGAGGGGGGTCCACAACCTCAAGTGGGCCGAAAGAAGAGGCTACTGGATGAGCGGGGGCTGCATCCTCCTCAGGAGGATGAGGAGCAGGAGCAGCCGGACGGGGGGTTTCGGGGCACCCTGAATCAGGTGGGCCAGTGCCTGGACTTGCTGGACCAGCGTGGTGAACTGGTCCTGGGTCACCGGGGCCGCCAGTGGTGATGGAGACTCAACTGGCGGTGGTGGCGGTGCAACATTGCTCCCCAGATCAGGCCTTTGGGAGGCGACTTGATCTCGGGCCTCGGAAGTAGCTTTTCTTCGGTTGGCCATAGGAGGAGTAAATCGAGATCCTTATCTCATGGATCACAAGTTTATGGGACTTGAGGACCCTTCCTCTAGCGCCAATCTGTTGCTGCCGAAATCTGTCCTCCGACTCGAGCACGGTCGGGCTGCAGCGCGGGCTCTTCGCCTGGGTGGACCTAAAAAATAGTTCTCACACGAGAGGCGTTGGGGGTGGCCCTCTGCGGAAGACCCTACGATGCTCAACCCAGTGGAGATCAGCAATCAACAGAAATAAGGAGAAGGCTCTCGCTGAATAGTCTCTCCAGGGCTCTGAGCAGAGCAGAGCGCTAATGGCGGAAGCTAAGGCAGAAGGAGAGAGAGAGGGTTCCAGTGAGCTAGTGTGTGCGTACCT
>UESW01004850.1:352431-466645 GCA_900491605.1 Calamus simplicifolius | reverse complement strand
GCTCCAAATCCTTTGCCTGGATTGGCCAAGATATCCTGGTACTAGATCTATCTTGTATTTATAATTCACAAATATTTTTGAGCTATGACTAGATTGTGCATGAACTGCACTGCAAAAGCTACCTATTCTTATCTGTCAGTTTTGCTGAGACAGTTTGAAACTAATCTTCAGCCTCAAAACTATGTACTTAAATGACAATACTTAAGTTATTTTTGTCTGCTAACCAGAGTAAAAAAAATTCGAGAACTTTCTTTGTGGTAAGCAACTTGGAATGATGTATTACATCTTACTTGCTAAATCAAAAATTATTGTGCACTTAAACATGGAATTATGTATTGCATCTTACTCTCGCAATCAAAAATTAGGATCCACTTCTACTCTAGCTGTGTCTGTTGAAATTATTATTATTATTTTTGGACCAAAAACACTGGTTTGTTTTAACATCCACAAGCACTCTTATTATTAGTTGATTAGGACCCTAAGATAATTTCAAGTACTCTTTAAATTGGATTTGATGGATGTGATATCCACATGCAGAAACATATCTTTTTTAAAAGATAGGAGTATTGGAGTTTGGGGAAATGCATCTAAAATGCAAACAAGTAATCTTTATGTTTTTGTATCATGACAAGAAAGATAAAAGTCGTCTCTCCACTAAAACAAGATGAGGTGCCTCAATAGCATGAATTACACAGTTAAGATATATGGTGTTGATTGTCAAGTAACAATTTTTGTGGTCTGCGAGTATTTGTGATTAATAATATGTAAGTGTCAAATCTTAACATACTTGTAAGCCATAAAACTGATGACTTGTCCATGTGAGCCCCCTCCTCTGAAATCAGAAGTACTGAAAAATTGAGAACCTGGTTGAGATGTCCATTTCTGATAATTACAGCAAGAAGCCTCTTCCTTGAAAAATAGGGAAGTTCAATTAAGCAATTATTGAATCCTTTCAGTAGCCTTGAGTGGCATGATATTCTCTTTAGAGCGAGATAGTGCTATCTTGCCTTACAAATCACTCTGTCACGGAATTTGAGCATTGTGGATTGTTCTGCATGAGTCTCAACTCAACTCATCTAAGCCTTTTCCAACTACATGGGGTACTACATGAATCTGCTTCCTCCACTCTGCTCTATTCAGGACCAAGTCGATATTTAAATTACAAATAGTTATATATTTTTTAATTATTTCTGTCCATATTAGTTTAGGTCTAGCTCTACCTCTATCCTTACCATGAATTGTTAAAAGATCACTCTTTCTAACTGGAGCATCTAAAGGTCCAAACCACCGTAATCGATTTTCTCTCATTTTATCTTCAATTGAGGCTACTCCTATCATTTCTCTTATATGTTTATTTCTAATTCTATCTTTTAAAGCTTTACCACATATCCATCTTAACATACGCATTTCTGTTATACTTAATTTATTTATATATTGTTTCAATATTACCCAACACTCTGTTCCATATAGCATAGCTGGCCTAATAGCAGTTTTATAGAATTGTTCTTTCAATTTTAATGGGATGCGCCGATCATATAATACTCCCCAAGCAATCCTTCACTTAATCCATCCTGCTTTAACTTTATGATTCACATCACCTATTTCACCTTTTTACTGGATAATTGATCCTAAATACCTAAATTTTTCACTCCTTGATATCTTTTGGCTTGCAATCTTCACTGTTTCTTCATTTGTATATCTACTCCACTAAAATTGCATTTCATGTATTCAGTTTTAGTTCTACTAATCTTAAAACCTTTAGATTCTAAAACCTCTCTCAAATATCTAACTTAGCATTTACTCCAAATTTAGTTTCATCAATTAACACTATATCATCTGCAAATAACATACACCATGGGATATCATTTTGAATATGTTTGGTTAATTCATCCACAACTAATATAAAAAGATACGGACTTAAGGCCGATCCTTAATGTAAACCTACAGTAATTGAATACTCACTAGTTTCTCCTATTATTGTTTTAACAATAGTTATTGCTCTATCATACATATATTTTATCAATTCTATGTACCTTTTGGTAACTCCTTTTTTCTCTAAAATTTATCATATTATTTCTTTAGGTACTCTATCATATGCTTTCTCTAAATCAATAAAGACCATATGAAGGTCTTTTTTCTTTTCTTTAAATCTCTTCATCAATCTTCTTAATAAATAAATAGCTTCCATGGTTGATCTTCTAGGCATAAATCCAAATTGATTATTTAATACCAAAGTTTCAGCTCTTAATCGATTTTCTATTACTCTTTCCCATAATTTCATTGTATGACTTATTAGCTTAATCCCTCTATAATTTGCACAGTTTTGAATATCTTCTTTATTTTTATATATGGTATTAATATACTTTTTCTCCAATCATCCGACATTCTTTAGTTGCTACAATCCTGTTAAATAAATTGGTTAACCACACGACTCTAATTTCTTCTAAGCCTTTTCAAACCTCAATAGGGATCGCATCTGGTCCTAATGCCTTTCATTTTTTATTTTACTCAAAGCCTTTTTAACCTTAAGCATACTAAATCTACGAAAAAAATTATGCTTATTTGTTACTCTTAGGTTATCACATCCTTCTACCCTTAAATTTATCAAATTATTTTTATTTAATAATTTTTTAAAATAACCTTTTGATCGTTCTTTTATCCCTTCTTCTTTTACTAAGACTTTCATCTTCATCTTTAATACATTTAATATAGTCAAGATCTTTTGTTTTCTTTTCTCCTAGTTTTACTAATTTATATATAATCTTTTCACCTTCTTTCGTATCTAGTCTATTATATAAATCATCATAGGCTTTAAGTTTGGTATTACTTATCGCTTTTTTAGCTTTTTTTTCTTTGCATCCCTATACTTTTTAAGACTTTCTTCATACCTAGCCACTTGCCAAATTTTATAGTTTGTCCTTCTAAGCTTGATGGCAGCTTGAACTTCCTCGTTCCACCACCAAGTTTTCTTTCCTACTAGTCCTACTCCTTTTGATTCTCCTAGAACTTCTTTTGCTATGTTTTTTATGCATTTGGTTGCTTTTTTTCACATTAAGTTGGGATCACTATTTATAGTCATTACTCTTACTAATTTTTTTTTAAATAATTCTAGTTTTTTTCCTTTCAAATTCATTATTTAATTTTTGAATTAATAGTTTTACGTTTTACTCTAGATTTCATTTTTATTCATATGTCTGCTACTATTTTCCTATGTTGTGAAGTTAAACTTTCTCCTGGAATAACTTTACAGTTTTTACATGTAATTTTATATTTCTAGTTAAGAAAAAGTCTATTTAACTTTTATTAGATCCACTTTTAAATGTTATTAAATGTTCATCTTTCTTTTTGAAACATGTGTTTGCTATTATTAGAACATACGTCACTGCAAAATTTAATAAGCTCACTCCGGCTTCATTCCTATCTTCAAATTCATATCCTTATCCTCCATGTACCATTCATATCCATCCCTCTATTTATCTACATGTTCATTAAAATCTTCTTCCAAATATATCTTTTTTCTTTTATGGTATTTCTTGCATTACTTCATCTGTCTTTCTAAAATTTGTCTTAGTTTGTTGGTCTAATCGTACTTGTGGTGCATATGCATTAATGTTAATTATATTATTCTTAATTATAAGTTTTAGTGATATAATCCTATCTTCTTTCCTAGTTACATGAACAACACATTCTTAAAATTCTTGCCTACAATTATTCCTACTTTATTTCTATTTTTATATTTTTCAGTGTAATATAATTTATATCCTGTATTCTCTATTTCTCTAGATCTTTCACCTATCCATTTAGTTTCTTGTAAGCATATTATATTTACTTTTTTCCTAATCATAGTGTCCACTATTTTATAATTTTACCTGTTAGTGTTCCTATGTTCCATGTTGCTACTCTAAGCTGGCTATCATAGACTAACTTCTTTACATGCACTCGTCAGTAGTGCAGGAACCCTTGCTCACTTATCACTGCATCTGAGCGCCGATGAGACGTATACTAGCCAGGCCGAGTGGTATCCGTTAGCCGCCATACCGTCAAGCTACTCTGGAACCACTTCGGAGGTTTCGTGGCCGGTCCGAGGGGTGACTCGAGGTCGCTGGAATTATAGGTCTTGAACCACCGCAGGGGTTTCGCGGCCGGCCCAGGGGTGACCTTTTGATCACAGGACCGTTGACAGCCTTTTGAATGGTTGGTTTTCCCGTAATGCATTTAGATACTAATGAAAAGGAACTTTTTCCTTAAAATGTAGTGTACTTAGCTTTTTGTTGGAGGAATTTGTCTCCTTCTGCTTCGTTTTGGGAGGCTCCACGTTTGTAGTGTTCGTTGGTGAGCTTGGAGGGGCTCTTTACTTTTGGCATGAAGTTTAGAGGTGGGTGTCCGTCAACTGTGAGCTGGAGAGTTGGCCTCTCCCAGCTGTGAGTTGTCTTGGGGCTTCTTGATGGCTGAAAGTAACCAGCAATATGTTACAAGTGTATAATTTAAACAAAGGTATTACCCAATTGGCCGTTGGTCGCTAATACAAAGTTGAAGCCGCTGAGGCTGAAATGAAGTCGTTAAGGCTGTGACGAAGTCGCTGAGGCAAAGTTGAGGCCATCGAGAGCCTTTTGAACCCCGAAGGGTGACCCGAGAGTCACTGGGATGGGACCATGCTCGGGAGCCTTTAACCCCGGAGGATGACCTAAGAGTTGAGAGTCGTCAGGTGCCTTTTTAACCCCGAAGGATGACCTGAGAGTTGATAGTTGACAGGTGCCTTTTTAACCCCGAAGGGTGACCTGAGAGTTGAGAGTCGTCAGGTGCCTTTTTAACCCCGAAGGGTGACCTGAGAGTTGAGAGTCGTCAGGTGCCTTTTGTGCCGAGATGACCTTGGGCTTTAGTACCGATGGTACATCGGGCTTTGAGTGCCGACCGGAGTCAGGCTTTTTGGATCCAATGGTACACCGGTCTTCGGTGCCAATGGTACATTGGTCTTGAATGCTGATGCAAGGTTGGTCTTCCCTGCATGATATTTTTAAGTATCAATGAAAGAAGACTGTCTTAAATACGGCGTACTTAGCTCTTGTAGCACCCCTTATTTTTCTTATATGGATTTGAGCACTTCCACCCGCTGGTGGTCTGCCCCCTAGGGAATCAAGTTGGGACGGAGCCTGGAGTTGGTTGATGACCAGCTCCTCTCCAAAATGAAGCTGGGGACCCATCTTCGGAGTGCAGTAAAGAGAGAGATGGGATCTAGAGCTGGGGACGCTGGAGCGGAGCCATGGACGAGAGTCGGAGTCAGACTCGGGAGCCAGAGGTCGCCGAGGGAAGCCCGGGCAGCCAGTGGCCGTTAAAGAGGAGCGGCCGGGAGAGTCCACTGAAGTCGGACGGTTAGGAGAGGATGTTAATGGGAGTTATCAGGATTCAAGTAGCCTCCACATTGGTTCAAGGCAAGGGGCCCTCTAGCTTCCACGGTCTCTCTCTCCTTCTGCTGAGTTGATGACCTGCCCCTCAGATAACTATGTTGATTGAGGGTGTGGGGTACCAGTGCTAAAATCCCAGGGCAGCTGGAAAGGAATCCACAGGAGGTCTTGGGCTTGGATTGGCTCTGGGTGCAGCATAGAAAAAAAAAAAGAGGGGGTAGATAGAGTCAACAGTCAAAGCCCTTTGTCCTCATCTCCCACCTTGCATTAATAGCATCGGCATGTCTTAGCTTATCACCGCAGGAATAAAAATGCCCATAAATACTTAAGGTGACTAAGAGTTAGGATTTGGGTGGCAAGGAGTGGCGCTCTTGCTGGCTAACGAGCCTGAGCCTTAAATTGCCGTTGAGCTTGAGTTTGAGGTTGCTCTTGCTCCTGAGCTTGTTGCCACGTGGCCATGGAATATCGCTCCCATAGCCTTTGAACAACTGCCGCTAATGCTTGGATCTTCAGGGTGAGGGTGGCACGGTGTTTTGCTTAAATGGCATGAACTGGTGGTGATGGTGGAACAAAGAACTAGCATCTTATTGCTCAGCTTGTTGAGGGTGCTCCCCAGCATAACTGGCGGAAGCTTCCATTGTTGTCGTAAAGGGAGTGAGAGCTTGTAGCTTAGTGTCACAGAACTCTGCTTTCTCCCCTTTCCTGGCGTGCCAATCTGTTAACGCTAAATCACCATCCTCGATCATCGGCAAGCATCCGGTCGCCTCCTCCAGCGAGCCCGGGATCCTACGGCGAGCTCCTTGCGCCTGCGGGCCTGCAAATAAGTCCCGGGGGCTGGAGATTCCGGCGGGGACCCTTCGATGCTTAAGTCGGTGCTCTGGGCAATAGCCGTGAGCTTGAGGAAGCTCGAAAGAGGGAAGAAGAGAGGGGCTTAGAGCCGTGCTCTCTGTGGGAAAGAATGAGCGTTAAGACTGTAATGAGTTTTCCGTTCTCAGTTACCTGGTCGTTGTCCCTCTTACCCTTTTTATTGGCACTTAGAGTTTTCCTAGCTTGAGTGGTTGAGGCTCCATAATAATGACTTTGATGGGTAAAGTGTCAGAACTCAGAACTATTGTCTATGAAGCATGGGGTGCCACCACTTGTCAGAGCATTTATGAAAGTAGCAACAGTGGAGCTTACCTCCGTGTGATATGTCAGGCAGGTCGTGTCGTGTCCCATCAGAGTAGATGGCTGCAGCTGGTTGGCAGGTGCTATTTTGGTTTGGACAACTGTTACAGGCTGCTGCAGGGCGTGGCCGATCATTACGGCGCTTGCCAGACGTGTCCCCCACGCCATGCTTCCGTTGCCTTGTTCGGACAATGATGGGCGATAAACCAAAGCGGGCTTCGGAGGTTGTAGATGCCTCGGAGGCCGAAGCGGCTTGGGAGGCCGAGGCGGGACTCGGAGGCTGAGAAGGAGAGCCGAGGCGAGATGTCTCTGACACTTCATTCCATTAAATGTGAGAGAATAAGGCAATAAATGCCTTAGAGCAAGTGGGTGTACGTGGCTTTATGAGGCCATAAGTGCTTTGGTGCGAGAGATATATCGTGGCCGAAGGGCCTCGAAGGCCAAAGCGGGCTTCGGAGGATGCTTCTGAGGCCGAAACGGGCTTTAGAAGAGAGAAAAGAGAGCCGAGGCGAGATGTCGTGACACTTCATTCCATTAAATGCTCTCCAAGTCATTATGACCGTTTTCATTGACTTGACCAGACATTAATGACGGCCCTTGGAAACCACGCACATAACGTGACCCTTTCTCCTTCTTTTTCTTCATTATGACAAGGATGGATGTTAGGAGTTGAGGCCGAAGGGAGCTCGGAGGCCGAAGCGGGGCTTCGTCAGTTTCCTTTCTTCACGGTTCTCTAACGACGTTGGATCAGCCACATCATGTTCCACTGCCATCTCTCCATTGTCCTCGCTGTCACATGCAAACCCTTTGGAAGCTTTGCATCTTGAATAAAACTCCACGTTATTTTATCCAAGACCTTTCTTTTTTGCTTTGAATTTGTAGTGGTGGAAGTATTCTTGTCTAGAACAAGCACACATTCCTACGCATGGTATTATGAAAAATACAATCAATATATATATATATATATATGTAAAGAAAAAACATTATTCATTCATAACATATATATTAAATAGGAATGGAAAGTCAAATACACAACACACATTAACACGTTACTCTTACAGTCGCATAACTTCTACAAAGTCGAGCATTTAAATCATGAATGGAGTAAAAATATCTAGATTACTATTAGTTATTAAAAATAAAATTGATGTTATCATATTAATTTTTGAACTTGATAGTTGAGAGTGCTTCATAAAGAACTCTGCGGGATGGTAGGTTGGTGTGACCATTAAAACTTTTCATAATTTGTGAACCTAACATTACACAAGTTGCAGTAACTTATAAAAAATTAACATAATCATTATTAATGATGAAGAGAGAAATTCAAATAATCATATTAATTTTTTTAATAAATTATTTATTATTTATATTTAATAATATATTAAGGGACTTGTAACTCATTTCTGGTAAAAATTGCATCATGCAAAACCCTATTATCATGTACTAAACCATCCCATCCTAGTAGTACATACATAAACTAACAAATATATGCTAAGAACATCAGTTGCAATTTTATTGTTCCTTGCGCAATATCTATATTTGTCCTTTTCAATAACTTAAATGGTAATATATAGAGAATCAGACTTGGCTATATTTGAATATAGCCAAATTCAGGATTTGATCATCTTCATCATCCTTTAATCTATATGGATTTTATAACCACCTTACTTTTTTTATTTTTTCTATCTTTGGAATCTATTAACATGTCTGGATCCAAGAATGAGGCAGATGAGCAGACTTGAATACATTCAAATGTAGCACATTCGAATATAGTTAAGCTTAGATTTGGTCACCTTTCTCACCTTAGATCCATATAGTTTATAGATCCCAAAGATGTAAAAAAAATTAAAAAAAAATAAGATAAGCTTCAAGATCCATGTGGATCCAAGAATAAAGAAAGTGATTGGATTTTAGATTTAACTATATACGAATGCAGCAAAATTTACCTCTCCCTCTCCGCCACATTCGAATATAGTTAAGCTTAGATTCGGTCACCTTTCTCACCTTAGATCCATATAGTTTATAGATCCCAAAGATGTAAAAATATATAAGATAAGCTTCAAGATCCATGTCAATCCAAGAATAAAGAAAGTGATTGGATTTTAGATTTACCTCTCCCTCTCCCTCTCTTTATATATATATATATATATATATATATATATATATATATATATATATATATATATATATATATATATATATGTATGTGTATGTATGTATGTATATGTATGTATGTATGTACGTATATGTATGTATGTATGTACATACGTACATACGTATTCTTTAATGAAACTAGATAATATTACAATTTACAAGTAAAATACACACATATTCAATTTATGTGGCCAATCAAAGTTTGGAAATACACAACACTAGCCTTAAACTATTTTTACTTATTTTCCAATGTGTATAGCATTCTTTAAGATAAGCTTAGATTTTTTATAGTATCTTATGAAGATATAATACACCAAGCAAAATAGTATTAAAGTACCTACTAATTATGGACTCAGAATGTTGAAAAGATAATTGGATAAACATATTTTTCGTATGCAGCATAACTCAACTCAACTCATCTAAGCCTTTTTCCAACTACATGGGGTCAGCTACATAAATCTACTTTTTTCACTCTACTTTATTCAGGTCTAAATCGATATCGTCCTAGCCCTTTACATAGTTTAATTAGTATATTCATATTTTAAGAGATAACCTTTCAATTTTTATATTGCCACTATCTCTTCAATTTTATATATTTATCAGGCAATAACTTTTCTATAGTGGTTAGCATATAATAACATTTTTATAACTTCTTTTGCCTCTTAGATGATTGATATACAATTGATGGCTCCTCAAATATATATGATTAACTCAAAGCAATACCTTTGATCAAAAGTTTCTCTCATTGTTATTTCATTCATTGCTGAAAATTATATATACCATCCTCCTTCTCATATCTTCTTATATAAGCTATATAAATAGCAACTACAATATTAGACATGGGCACTGGGCCAGGCCGCCCATAGCTCGGCCCAGCATGGCACAAGCTGGGCCATGCCTGGCATGGCACAATAGCTACAGTACCGGACTGTGCCTGGCATGGCCCATTAAAAGGGATCGTGCCGGGCTTGAAAAGTTTGGTCGGCGGACCCAGCTTGGAACGGCCCATTCCAGGTCTGATCTCTTTAAAAAAAATTATAAATTTTTTTATAAATAAAAAATTATCAAAAATAAAGAATTTATTAACATGAAGCCATCTTAATGGTGGGGGGTTTAGTATAGACCCCTATCAGTTTATTAATTTAAAATCAAAATGCTACATGAAGGAAGGGGGGCTAAGCCTAACCTTCAAAATACAATAAGAAAGAAGAAAAAAATAAAGATGACTTATTTTAATAATTAAAAAATTAAAAATATATAATTATAAAAATAGAGATGACTCATTCATCAGTAGTATTTATATCATCATTATTTTTATTGGTTAAGTCATGTCCACCTTTATCTTGAAGCATCGCCTTAGCATCCAACCAATATTTGAAGCAGAAAAGCATCTCAACCATCTTGCCAGTCATCCTACTTCTCTTTTCGTCTAGAATACGCTGATTTGCATTGAAAGTAGATTTCGATGCTATTGTGGACATCGGCACAGCTAAAATATCGCGTGCAATAGCAGACATAACGGAATATTGATTTCTAACACTCTTCCACTAAGCTAATATATAAATTCTCCATTTGATTTTCATATGTAAAATGAAGATCATTTCATAAATAAAATTCTAATTCACCACTTAAAGATGAAGAAGATGAAGCATGTGCGTATCTTCTTTGTACAATGAATGAAAAAATAGATGATGAATAAAAACTAGAAGAAAAAGCAGAGCTTTGAGCATGTATTATAGATCCACGAATTTGTCATCATATAAAGCATAAATATCATTAAGAAGTCGTGTTACCTCATCTTTAACATGTTCATGATCTTTAACCATGTTTTCATAATATGCATCAATTAAAATTAGTACACCACTTAATTTAACTCTATGATCAAAAACAGTAGCTAAGTTATGCAAAGAACATATCCTCTCTCAATAGTTATTCCATTTAGTTTCCATTTGATGTATAATAAGCATTAAAATATCATCATATCTATGTTCATAGAATTTTTCACTAATTACATATGCTTTTTGTAAAAATGAACAAAAAGTTGGATAATAAATACCAGAAAGAACATTTGTAGCATCATAAAAAGTAACAAAAAAATCTTTCAAAATTTTAGCTTTACTCCAATCAATTTTAGTTAATATAAATCCTAATCCACGATCATTAATATATACTTAATAGGTTTTTATATGGATATACATCATGGATATCATGCTATAGGTACTATTTCAACGAGTAATTACATCAAATTTAAATTTTTTAAAATATTTTTCATGATCTATACATAATTGTTTAAATTCTTGAAGTCTTGCTCTTAAAGCAAGAAAAAAAAACTGTATTTTTAATTTTTGAAATAACATCTTGAATTATGTCCATGCCAGCTTGAACAGAAAGATTTAATATATAATTGTCTATTTAAAATGGGACGCAAAGAGTCATTTAATAATACAAGAGCAGAATTATTATTAGATGCATTATCAAAAGTAATAGATATTATTTTACTATTAATATTATATGAGCATGCAGTTTGATAGATAGCATTTGAAATTTGTTGCCTCGAATGTGCAAAATCAAAAGCATGAAAAGTAAGAATTCGTTTATTTAGTTGCCAATCATTATCAATATAATGAGCATTAATAGTAATAAAACAATTACTACCTAGACAAGATATAAGAAGTTAAAGAAACTCTTGCATTTAAAAGAGAGTATTTCAATTAAATTTTGTTTCATTGCTAAAAAGTTTGTCATAACTACTCTTCTAAATGTATGCCTACTAGTTCTTCTATAAATAGGTTGTAGAGTTAATTAACATATTATTCTAAATTATAAGATTCACAAAAACTAAAAGGTAATTCATCCTGAACTATCCATCTTATAAGTAATTTTCTCTGATTTTTATGATTATATGCAAAAATACCTGCAAGTGATCCCCTTTTATATTAAGAGTACTTTGCATACAAGAATCTTGCATCCTATGAGTCTCTTGATGTCTTTTTAAATGCCCTGTTCCTACAGTACTACTACAACTATAAAGTTTTGCACATTTTCTATATTTTGCTTTGAAGGACATTTTGCTTCTTAAGGCCATCAAACAACTTGCAACAAAATAGCAGATCAAGTTAGACCACCATGTAACATCCAAAATGAAGTAGAAAGGTGAACACAATCATGATCCTGGATTACTAATTTAACATATACAACTGGACAGATGTTGCAGATCCCTTGAGAGCAACATGACATGGATTTCTAAATAATTATATAAATCAGTATACTCCATAAACCCCAAAAACAAACAGAATCCCCCACTCCGGTGGCTCAAAAGAACAACTATGCAGTAGCAAGTTCATTCAACATAAGAAAGTGAAGTCTTGCATTAGATGTAGTAATTTTATGAATATTTCCTCCATGAAAGCATGCAGTAAATAAATTACTCACCTCTTTGTAAGTATGTGCCAATAAACCAATCAACTCAGCTGACACTTCACCTACGCAAGGATCAACCAATGTATTGTACTCAAAATCCTTAATTTCACTGTATAAAATCATGAACTCAGAACATTGGATTTACGTTTCATCAACTGCCTATTACAAATGGCTATGCATCAATAAAACACCATCCATAAGAGGCAGCTTTCAAACAAAGGAATCTCAAGCCTTAAATAAAATTAAACAATCAAAGTAGACTCACAGCACAAGGCAGCCCACCCTATCACCAACTGACACTCAAATAGGTCAACTCTTATGAAAAAGTAGGAATGAGTACAACGAGAAAGCAGCTCCCTTGACACATAACGAGAAAATAGTAGAAGAAAAGAGCACCCACACCCCAAGGTCACATCTTTGAAGATAAATCCCAACCAAGAGCTGATAAGAGAAACGAAAAAAAACCAACTTATGCTGCCTACACAAGACCTCCAGACAATTCAAAAATGTCATGAAAATATCCCCAAACAATTCAAAACTAGAATCAAACATACCACCTCACAACCTATATGTCACGGCCTGTAACAAAGTTCAAAAATGCCATGAACATGTCAAAAAACAAGTTCAAAAATGCCATGAAAATACCCCCTTACTAGACAAGACAGTGTTCTTTTACCTGGCAGCTCCCCTGGTGAAGAACCGGCACTTTCTGCTTATAATGTGTCATGCAAAGCATCATACTCCAAGTCCTAATATAATAATCATACTCCAGACAAACTTTGAAAACAAGTGTATCTCATGTCTAAAATTTTAAAAACCAATCAAAATAAAGTAACAGCACAAGGCAGTTCACCCTAATGACATACTGACACTCAAATTGATCAACGCTGATGGAAAAGTTTGGAAGAGTACAATGAGAAACCAGCTCCTTAATGCATGTGAAGTAAATAGTCGAAAGAGTTAACCAAATTCGTAGAGTTGAAACCATTATTTGATAAATTAGTATCATTAATATGACATAACTGCCTACTAGAATGACATAGATGCCTACAATTTGACAGTCAATTGATTCTAAATCCAATTTCACATTGTTCAGGCAACTTACCGACATAATCCATTTGCGAAAAATGGATTCTATATTCAGTGGGCTCAGGAAGGCAGTATCAGCAGTTATTTCCTGACGGTCACATTTTGCATGCATCCAATTCGGGAAATGCTATGTGTCTGCCAAACATCATAGCCCTCATCGTTGATAGAGCACCTGACTGTGATGCTTCACAATGATTGCATTTATAAATGCCCTCCAAGTCATGAGTTCAAAGCCGATGCTTCGATATCAATTAGGTCAAGCAAATATTTGTAGGAAAGTTTAATGGCACTGGAATCATTAAAAAAAACACAGGTTAGTTTTCCAATTCAACGAAATATAATCAGAACTTTAATATAAGAAAATGTTGCTTCAAACAAGTGAAAGTCTGCCTAATATTATCTCAGCATAACAAATTAAATAACAAGATGAGTGCTGGCATTACATATAAATATAGGAACGTAGTCTGCCCATCTCAAAGCATCTCAAAACATCAGTATCAGCAGTCATTACAATATTACAAGATATAGTGCTGTTAACAATATCGAAGCATTAACGTAGCCTGCCCAAACTGAAACCCAAGAGAAAGACTACAAGAAAGGATATGGAAAGTAATATAATTGTTTTTACAGGTGCACCCACAGTCCTGGCCATGTCTTCATCCTTTTTTCCTTGTTGATATTCCATTTCAGTAAATTTTCCGATAGATTGATGTTCAGAAGGTTTACGATAATTCTGAAATGCATCAATTGCCTCTTGTCTACATTTAAACTTCTTGTACAAGGCATGCTTGAACCCACTAACCTCACGGTGACACTCAGGCCATGATTCATAAATCCTTCATCTACGGCCACGAAAACTACATAATAACTTTGGACAGACATTTCTAAACCTCAAGATCAAGCTGCTTGATTTTCTTCATTACGGGGATACAATATGAAACTCAGATGGCATAATTCATTGCACTATTAATAAAGTCAATCATGATCAGAAGACAAACATAAACAATTGAAGAACATAGTATGATCGTAGTCAAAGGATGCATTGTATACTTACTTCTCATGCGATGAGCAACCCATAGCCTATTAGCTATAGAATTGCATAGTTCATCACCTTTTCGGGATTCATCATCCCTATAATGAGATAAGGATCGACATCCTCATCACGATCAGATGGCAAGGGTTCTATAGACATGTTGAAGTATTTGTCATTTCCTTGGGTGCGTCGAATGAAGTTGTGAATGATGCAGCAAGCCATTACAATACGTTTCGGAACCTTGAGGGAAATGGAATGGGACTTCTAAGAATCTTATATCGCTTCTTAAGAATTCCAAAGGCCTTCTCTACGAAATTTCTAAGTTGAGCATGTCGATGGTTGTATAAGTCTCGACAATTATTATATCGTCGAGCCCTAGGATTATTGAAGGTACTTAGGTGGTACCTATTACCCCAATATGGGGCAAGAAACTTATCCATATTACCATATTCTGAGTCAACAAGATAAAATTTTTTTGTACACGAGAACAATGCCTTGACATATACCCTCTGAATCATAAAAAAAATAATTATCATTCAACTATGAGAAATGAAATACCTTCTGGTACAACGAGGCCTCCTGACTCGACACACCAACGTAAGACTCTCATATCGGCTGCAGATCCCTCCCATCCAGTACAAACAAAAAGGAAGGAGTGATCAAATGATACTGCAGCCATGACATTTTGGGAGATGGTGCCCTTTCGATTACGAAAGCGCGGTTGTTTGCTTTTCTTGATTAATGCAGGTATATGGGTACCATCGATCGCTCCTACAGTATTCTGCAATGCAAGAAAATATATCAAGGACCAGGTCATGATAATATTGCAAATTATATAATTGCATTAATATCATTCCATACGTACCATGAAGTAAGGATAGAAATGGTTGTTGTCACGGATCCATGGGTGCACGGCGGTATGCTGTAGAGGATGAACGATAAATTCTTGCTTAAGAAAATAAATTACTTTCAATATGTTGTTAAAGTGTTGAGATATTATCTTCCCTGAGTGCTGAAAGGTTTCAACCAACACTCTATTAGTGATACCATGACCTATGCCGTAAAGAAAAATTGCTAGTTGCTCCTGTATCGATACGTTGCGTGTGCTACTTATGAAGCCTCGCGAGACAAGCAATTCTTCCAACTTAAAAAACATAGTATTTGTCATCCTAAAGTGATCATAACCTCTATCTGGATGTCCACTCAAAATATCTACAACGAGTTCGTGACCCGAGATGTACGAGTACGGCATGGCACCTTGGAAATAATGTTACAATTTGGTAAATCAATGAACCCATTACTTATCAACACAGTTAGGACGTCGTCCCAAAAGTAGTCCTCATCTATTAAAAATGCCATGACATCATGGAATATGTCCATCTATTAGAAAAAGATAGTAGTTAATGACACAACCATATGCATGAGGTAATGTTGATAGCAATGCATAGATACAAAGTACAGTAACTTACGATGTTATTAAACAACAACCTATGTAGACATGTACACCAAAATAGCTACTTAAAGATAAGATAACATCTGATGTAATCCTTAGTTACATATATATGAACAACGAAAACAAGAAATATCACTCCTTAAGTACTTTAATACGCCTATATGTCATGGCCAACGATTACCGGCAAAATCAAAATCATGCATCGAAGATGTAGGTGTGGTACAAACAAATTCTTGCGCACTGACAGTAGGAGAAGGGGTTTGACCCTGGGATATGCTACTGTCACTGCTTGGCCTGAATACTGACTGCATGAATGGAATATGTCCACCTCGAGTGAAGCATGCATCGGAGGAGGCACAAATACAGATGGGCCATCTTGATGGACACTATGCATTTGATGCATAAAGAGATTAGGCGCCGAAGCAAAACTTCCATGAGGTGCACCCACTGAAGGTGGTACACGGTAGAACTCAAACATTTGTCTTTTAAGCCAAGCTTCAAGTAGGGACCCTTCATAATGCATCAGAAACCACCTATTGCTCTCAATTTTTAAACTGTCCCCCACAGCAAGAATACATTCAGGTGTAATCCTAGGGAGACTTTCTAACTTCTGCATGCATTCATCAATAGAGTACACAGTAGGACGGGCAAGCTACTCTCTCCTCAGGATCTCATTAGCAATTTCCAACCTCTTTTTACCTTGAACCACCAGTTCGAAAAAGGCATCAGCAGCATCATTAGTGGACCTAATGTTACGTGCTGTAGGAGTAATGGTGGATGACCTTTTCCTCTTTCCACTACTAGTTGACGAACTTGGATCTGAAGAACAATCTGTGGGTTGGGTCGAGGCACAAGTACTAGGGCTGGTTGGGGTACATCATCAAATAGATGATCAAAATGACAGGCTGATGAGTACGATAGTCCATCATTTTTTCGTGGCTAGTGGCAATAGTCTGTGTCGTCCAGGTTCATCCGATCGACCTCCTCATCCAAGGTATCATTGTCGGATACCCCCTCTGGAATAGCATATGTATCCTTCCGTCTACCAGTGGCTGTATTCTTTGAAAAAGAATGTCTATATCATCGTATACAGGAAGGACTTACCCTTTATCCAAGCATAGTCCTTGTTAACTTGTTAAGAGATTTATTGATTACAAATATTGTAATGTTATCAAAATCATCAAGCTAAGATTCGTTAACATCAATGAACCACTTACCGAGATGACTTCATCCCACATTTGTTCATCATCACACGTGGGGACTTTAAGTGCAGGATCCCATCCCCATCCTGAGCGATTAGCTAGGTTATAGTACAAATTGAAGGTCTTCTTCAAAACCTTTAACCATTCTTCAGGTTTCTATATGTGAAGGACATTGTTGTCCTTTCATTGAACAAATTTGTAGTCTTCTTTCATGTTTCTTGTAAGAAAGTACCGTTGTAACAGTTACCATCATCATTCTCTAGCCTCATCAGGGTAAGCAATATCGTATCGAAAGCATCGGTCCAATTGGGTGCTCTAGTATAACCTGATCTGGCAGTTGACGGTTCACTATCTTTTTTTGATTTCGGCATATTATCTACAGGGGCACAATCGTTCATAATTTGTCACATTGGATGAAAAAGGAAGTAGGACTCATGTGACATAATGATATGATACGAAACTATATGCAGTAAATTGAAGGACCTTCCATTAATAGATTAAATTGGATACTATGAAATATTCACTACATTGCATGTTGTTTTCCAGGTGGTAATACGGTAGTTTTTGAGATATAGTAACACTTATTGAAATGTCGAAATATCTGATAAGATTGAAAACCGGATGGTCACATTTTCTAATACTATTACCAGTATAATTAGTCCACAAGTTATTACAATGACTTACCTACCTTGATTGGCCCAAGCATATGTACTTTACAAATTATCGCAATCCAATTTCTTAACATCGCATGATGCAGCAAACACATCCCCTGTTAAAACACTTGTCTGCATGACTTTATTATTAGGTGAAGCATATAAATAGTTCATCTTATTTCGGTTTGGTCCAACACATTATGAGTTTTTAAGTCCACTATCCAGCCTTAGACCTTGCATGACTGAACGAGCATATCAGCCAAGCTTGGTTCTATGCAGTTAATCAATATGACTCTTTGTAGAATTGAACACTTATACTTGCATAAGCAATATGGCTAAGTTAAACCAAAAATCTATGCCTCACTGCAGTCTAACCCAATCGGACATGATCATGGGTTAACAATTAATCATCCAAATTTTATTTTAAATTGACTTGAGTATGTTTTCTATAGCACCTGCCAGCTATTGAAATGGCAATTTCCCATAGTTTACGTTCTATGCAAATGTAGAGGTGTTGAAGAGCAAAAATAATTCAAATGACATGCTTCCATGCACTGGAGAACAGTCGCAATCAGAAAACTCTTGGGGGCAAAAATGAAGGAAATGACAGGGAGCAAAATAGCTGCATGACAATGAAATTAAGAACTACGACCTTGCATATATAGCATATTCCATGTTATTGTTTAGGGAAATCGTGTGGACGAAGAAATTCCTCAACATTAATCACCGAGCATGAAATCGGTTCCCTCTGAAGAGCAAGAACTACGAAACCCTAGCGAAAACAGCTAGGAAGGGAAAAATTAGGGCAAATGTACCTCTTTCGGTGGCTTTCTCGAGGAGCTCCTTAGGAAGAGGAGAAGTTTATAGGAAGAGAATGAAGACCCACAGGATACTTTTCAGGGAAGAGGAGGAAGACCAAACCGAGAAGCAGTTTAGATCGGCTTGATCCTCGTCATCCACGCGGAGTGAAGAGTTGGAAGAACTCTCGGGAGCATCCACAGAAAGAAGGCCGGAGTGGAAGAGCAAGGCTCAGAAGTTGGCCTTCATATTTTAGGAAACCCTAGCCGAGAGAGGAGGATGAAGACCGAGACTGAAGAAAAGATCGAGCATATAACTTCCCCCGGGTCACTCAATCGCTACACAGCATCCATAGGAAGAAGGCCGGAGTGGAAGAGAAACGCTCAGAAGATGACCATCATCTTTTGAGAAACCCTAGTCGCGAGAGGAGGAGGATGAAGACTGAGACGGAAGCAAAGATTGGGATTTTAACTTCCCTTGGGTGCCCCTGGAATAGCTACAGTGACGGAACAAGCTATTCCATTGGGTCTGATGGAATACGAAGCAGGGATTAGGGGCGTTGGCAAGAATAAGAAAATCAGTGGGGCCCACAATCGATTTAAGTTGCTGTTTGGGGGAATAAGTTGGAATAGAGCCCTATTCCAGGCGGGAATAGGGCATCCAAACGCAGCCTAAGAGTTTAACACATAATTCCAATGACGGAACAAACAGGCTCTTTTCAGTTTATAGGCAATCAAGCACAGCTTTAAACTAAGGCAGTGTTTGATATGGGGGATAAGAGGGATATCAAGGGGATATCCCCCTTATTCCCAAATGCTATAGCTAGAGGGGATAGGTCTGAAAAAGTTTAACCAGAGGGGATAATCCATGTTTAACCATGGGTTATCCCCTGAACTTATTCCCTAGGGAACCCAGGAACAACTAAAGTTATCCCTTGATGGCAGACTTGTAATTTTAAAAAGGTGCTTATTCCCTCAACTATCCCTGAAAAATGTTATCTTGTACATTTATCCAAGGATAGCTTTTGGGCTATCAAACACTACCTAAAAGAACCAGCTCTGTACACATGACCAAGGAAGAGATCCTTGGTGGCACTTGGAAAAACTGATGATATAAAAAAATGGTGATAAATGCAACCTTTTAAAAACTTCTGGATGGCATTAGGGTAAAGAAATGGTGATAAGCACATCCTCCATTTAAAAATAGTCATAATTAAACATGTGAAAAGAAAATTATTGTTTTCTTGAACATAGCACTAGAAAGGATAGCATTTTGACAAGAAATGAAAAGTGTAGAGCAAAACAGGAAGAAAATAAAAGAAGGTAAAGAATATGTTGACAACACCTTCAATAATTATAACTTACACTATATAAAAGTCTAAAAATCTTCCTACGATTCTTCTCTCAGCTGTTTGTATTTCTGGCTTAGCCTATAGGAAGAGGTCCATGTATCTAGGTTAACCAAGTTCACAATAGATCTATTTTCTGCCAATAAGAGCATTGAGAGATATTATTTCCATTTGCAACTCATCATATCAATAAAATATTTAACTAATGAATTGCAAAAGAAAATAATTGAAATACTAGTTTATTTATGCAAACCATTCTACTACAGTTATGAATTCATAGCAAACATCAATTCACTAATTAGTAACTTTGGTTATATAAAGTTTTATACATAACTAATCCCAAGTCCGAACAAAGAAGAAGGGTTGTGATAGATTGACGGTCAGTATAAAATTATAGTTATAGTCCATGAACATAAATTCAATAAAGAAAATTATGGAGGCATCCCCTACTTGTAATGCACTACATTGGACCTTAAGCATAGTGAAAAGTTCTGCAAGAGTAGTACCATTATATCGACATCTGAATGTGATAGAAAGTAAGCAAGAATTTTTACACCTTTATAGATAGGTATAGATAAAAAGTTAATCCAAAAAATAAAAAAAATAAAAATACAATAGCTTGAAGGAGAATTGATGCAGCTTGCTGGTAAGAAACTATGTGACTAGAAGAAAAGGCGAAAGAAGTTGATAGTTATAAACTTTGGTTTACAAGTAAAGATAAGAATAAAAATAAAATAAAAATTATTGTATATAAAATCTAAATGATGGGGTAATAAATATTAAGAGAATAGTGGATCAAATAATTTTAATTAAATTAATGTTAAGAGAGGAGCCAATTAGTATTATCAGTGCTTATGTTTCTCAAGTACATTTAAATAATGCTACAAAATAAAGCTTTTGATGGACACATTTAAATGGAGGAGATACTTTTTTCGAATTTGTAATAACATATGATTTAGTATTAGTTAACACATGTTTTAAAAAGTAGAGACAGTAATAGCTTTTAAAAATAAAATGATGAAAGAAGAAAAAAATTTTAAATAAAAAAGTTGACATCATATGGAAAGAAATAACTAATAGTATTAAAAAAATATTTATAAAGATGCCAAGAAAATCAAGATAAAAAGAATCATATGATAAAAAAAACTTAATGGTAGAATTAGAAAGTTCAACTAATGATTAAGATTAAAGGAGTGTTATACAATAGTACCTCAATATAAGAACAGGAAAGCCAATAAAAACTATAATATGGCTAAGAAAGTTGAAAAGAAAATAGATAGGATGTCTGATTTAAGGTATATGAAGAATCATATCACAAGTTAAAAATTAAAGATAAAAAAAAGATTTATATAGAACTGCAAGACTAAAGAAAGAAAAATTAGAGATATGAAGGAAATCTAAAGATATAATTTATATTAAATGCATTAAAGATAACAATCAAAAAGTTTTTATTAAGAAGTATAAAAACAAAGAAAAATAAAGAAAATATTTAAATAAATTATTAAATAAAAATCATATAGATAATTTAGGATATCTTACTAGTTTCATTATGAATAAAAATATATATATACTCATAGAATTATGATATCTAAGATAAAAGAGGATATAGAAAAAGATAAAAATAGAAAAAGTAGTAAGTCCTGACAAAATTTTTATTGAGGTTTAAAAATATTTAAGTGATATAACGATAACTTGGGTAACAAATTTATTTAATAAGATTTTAAAGACTAAGAATATGTTTAATGAATAAAGAAAAAACATTATAGTACCAACTTATAAGAATAAAGAAGCTATTCAAAGATGCTCTAATTATCCTAGTATTAAACTTATAAATTATATTATGAAACTTTGAGAGATGGTAATTGAGTATAGGATGAGATATACTATAAAATTATCAGAGAATTAATTAGTTTTATAATAGAAAGATCTATTGTAAAAACTATTTTCTTCTTAGAAGATTAATAGAGAAGATTAATAGAGAAAAAAGATAAAATTTTTATATTTTTATATTGATTTAGAGAAACATGTGATAGAGTTCATATAAAAGTTTTATGATGGATGTTTTTAAAAAAAAAGTATTCACAGATATATTAACATAATAGAGATATCTATGGTAGTGGTTATTAGTATATACTGATGAATTTTCAATTACAGTAGATTTATATTAAGAAACTGCTCTTACTTCTTATCTCTTTATATTAGTTATAGATAAGCTAATAAGACATATCCAGAATGATATTTTATAACGTATATTATTGAAAATGATATAATATTAATGGATAAAATTAAGGCTACAGTTAATCATAAGTTAGAATAAATTAAGTATAACAGAAATGCGTATGTTAAGACGAATATGTGTAAAACTTTAAAAGATAGAATTAGAAATAAATATATAAGAGAAATTATAGGAATAGCCTCAATTGAAGATAAAATGAGATAAAATTGATAATAGTGGTTTGGACATATACAACGAAGACCTTTAGATACTTTAGTTAAAAAGAGTGATCTTTTAACAATGTATGGTAAGGATAAAGGTAGAGATAAACCTAAACTAACATAAAAATAATTAAAAAGGATATAACTATTTATAATTTAAATGTCGACTTAATCTTGAATAGAGTAAAGTAAAGGAAGCAGATTCATGTAGCCGACCCCATGTAGTTGGAAAAAGGCTTAGATTAGTTGAGTTAAGTTAACGATAAGTTAGAATTATAGAGAAATAATTAAATCTAAAGGTTTTAAGTTAAATAGGATAAAGACAAAATACATGGAATACAATTTTAGTATAATTAGAAATAGAGATGAATGTAGAATAAAAAATTAAAGACTATGAAGTTTCTTAAAGTGATTATTTTTAATACTTATGATCAATGTTTTATTATAAAAAAAGAGAGATTGAGGATGATATTATCCATAAGATTAAACCAAGTTGGATGAAATGAAGAAGAGCAAGTTGAATATTATGTGATTGTAAAATATTTGCCAAGTTGATGAAAAATTTTGTAAGACAATCATAATACCGACTATACTTTATGGCATAGAATGTTAAATAGTTAAAAATTTATATATACACAAAATGAATATAGCTAAAATAAGAACGTCTAGATGAATGCGTGGTAATGCAAGAAAAGATAAAATAAAAAATAAAATTATTCATTAAAAGGTGTAGATAGCATCAATTGAGGACAAATTAAAAAAGAAACTCAATTTAAATGGTTTGAATATTTGCTATGTAAACCTAGAGATGCATTCATGCGAAGGAGTGATTTGATATATGTATTAAAAAAAGGAGATAGAGGTAGATTGAAAATTATATAAGAGAAAGTGAAAAAAATTAAAATCTTTACATATTAAAGAGAATATGATTCAAAATTGAGTAGAATTGTAAAAAAAAAAATCATGTAGCCGATCCTAATTAGTTTAAGATTAAAGCTTTACTACTGTTGTTGTTATATTTCACTAATCGGAAAGCATGAGTAGTTGAGCATGGACGGCCATGAGTATACAATGACAATAGTCTATGTAGGAATCATATGTCAAGTGGCTCTTTATTACTATATAATTGAATTGATGAATAAGGGCAAGTTAGTGACCACAAAAGTTTGATTCATTAATTGACAAGCCTAGATGCATGAATTACTAGCCTAATCCCACTCCTTGACAACTTAATTATCAAGACTTGACTCAATAAAAAATTTGAGCCGCACATCCGAGAAAATAATGAGACTTGGTTGACTAATAAGACATGTATAATACACATATTTTATGTAAATTTTGTAATTTTAAGAGTCCAATGACATGATTGAGAGAATGGACAAGCATTCATTTACACTAATGCAATCTAAATATAATATTGTCAAATACCTAGGAAATAAAGTAGTAATTTGAATTTCAAATTTTGGGCATGTTAATGCTACTTGAAATCCCATGAGAAACAAGGCAGCGGATGAGATAAAAATGTCTTCACAAATTAGAAGAAGAAAAGCGCCGCAAACTCACCTTGGTATGGGCTGAATTTGTCATCGGAAAATCATTTATTCCTGAAGGACACATAAAAGACTCCAATAACAAAAAAAAAAAAAAAAAAAAGTCAGGTCTCCAGTCTAATATGCAATATTCCATATGCTTGTAAAGAAACACATTTTGTCAACCATTCTTGTTAACAAAGCTGCAACAATGTTGCCACTAAATTTCAGCTCATGAATATATTTTTGCTAACTTTCTGTAAAGGCTTATCATATCTAGTATTTTTTATTTCATTTAACTCGTACATTTAAAATTATAATAAGTATTACTATGCATGCTCATAATACAAAATCTAATAGTGTCATCCATATATATTCTGGGAACCATAAAAGAGTTCCCGCACCCTTAGAATAGCTAGAAATGAGATTGCACATATTCAAAAATCCTAAGCTGGTTTATTGCAGAGTGATGAATATTTCAATTTGAAGGAGATGGTTGAAAGACATGTAATCACATCTTGAGCCAATTGTATGTTCATTTTTCACTTAAAATCTAAGTTCAACTGGAACATTGATTACTACAAATTCTCAACTATACATATTTTTTCACTAACATTATACTGGAAATTCTAAATAGCTTACACATTTTATATACATGTGTGCACAAGCCTAACGGGTTAAACAAATCATGTTTCTTTTGTCTATGCACCGGCTAGCTTTAGGTAGTGTTTGATAGAAAAAATATTATCCATGGATAAGTGTACGAGATAGAGTTTATCCTCTATCTATCCCTAGGGATATCCCTTGGCTATCTCATTGATCATATCAAATGCAAAAAGGTAAATTCATAGGATAACTTTTTTTACTCTTATTTGGAGGGATAACCAGCTATTTCTGCATTTTCTAGGAAATAAATTGAGGGGATAACCCATGGTTAACAATGGATTATCCCTTTGGTTAACTTTATTTCCAGCTATCCCTTATAGTTATGGCTTTTGAAATAAGAGAGGATATTCCCTGGATATCTCCTTTTATTCACTATTTCAAACACTACCTTAATAGATTATTCCCTGGGCCATAACTATAAGGGATAGCTGGGAATAAAGTTAACCAAAGGGATAATCCATGGTTAACCATGGGATATCCCTTCAAATTATTCCCTAGAGAATGCAGGAATAGCTGGTTATCCCTCCAAATAAAAGTAAAAAAAAGTTATCCTATGGATTTACCTTTTTGCATTTGATATGATTGGGATAGTCAAGGGATATCCCTAGGGATAGCCAGGGAATAAACTCTATCCCGTACACTTATCCATGGATAATATTTTTTCTATCAAACACTACCTAAAGGTCCTAAACATTCAAGCACTATATATAGAACAGAAGCATTAAATTACAATGGTAGAGTAATCTTTGTGCAGATTCTAAACCTAGTTTAGTTTTATCTGTGTTAATTTTCAAACATTATCTCAAATTCCGACAAGAGACACTGGGACAAGTCACCATTCTGAGTATCAGAATAAGTTCATTTCGCCATCATCCTAACTTCCAATAAGCACATCTTAGGACATCCGTGGTCCTAAGTGTCAATATGGGATAGGATGCTGGCGCATCCTGTTTCTTGAAAAAAAATAGATAACCATGTTTGCTGGATTTTAAAATCTCATCATCCCCCATCCTTAGGATTGAGATGTGGTGGGATGTTAGCACATCCCATACCATAGAAAAATTGAGATGATTTTATCTTACGAGCTCTAAAACCTTGCTTTAAAATTAGCTAAGTAGATAGGTCGACAAGTAGAACCTGTTAAGGAAGCCACAACTGCAATCCTATAATTCCAGAATAATGCAATGTATGTAAGGGCCCCTGTTCAGCAAAATCTCGCAGTCCCCCCTCCCCTGAGGAAAAAAAGCAAGGAAATATTCCATAGGATTTTGCCTAACAGGCTCTAAGATAGTGTTTGATAGAAAAAATATTATTCATGGATAAGTGTATAGAATAGAGTTTATCCCCTGGCTATCTCTAGAAATATCCTTTGGCTATCCCATTGATCATATCAAATGCAAATTGATAAATCCATAGGATAACTTTTTTTTACTCCTATTTGAAGGGATAACCAACTATTCTTGTATTTTCTAAGGAATAAATTGAGGAGATAACCCATGGTTAACCATGAATTATCCCTTTGATTAACTTTATTCCCAGATATCCCCTTTTATTCCATATTCCAAACACTACCTAATAAGTGATTTCTAGTATCCCAAATCATGGGATTGCATGATAAAAAACTCTGGCCCCTCTAGTTTCCTTATCTCCTCTGTACTCAATTGATTCAAATACATGCGGAAAAAATAATTCATACAATAGGTGGAAATCAATATCCTAGATATTATAATTCTAAACAATAAAATGGCTCTTTATTTAATACCTTAAGACCGAGTGCACCTGCATTCAGCAGACCCTGTAATGCACTCATATAAAAGGCATTTTCCGGAACCAAACCTCCCCAGAAACCTGCATATAAAAATAATAGCCATATAAGAACTGTTAAAGATGAAAATGGTAAAAGAAATGTTTCAAAGCACTAAGTCAAGGAAAGTTAATATTTTCTTCACAAGTAAACCTAGCGGATTGTGCAATTAAATATATGAAAAGTGATGAGGGATAAAATTATCATTGCATTAGTGATCGCCTACATCAACAATTGGATCAGGTCCAATCCCAACATCCTATCAGCCAGCTGGCATAACAGCTGGGCAACGAAGCCGAATCGCCTTTGATAAAGTCGGGCCGCCCTGACAACCCGAACCACTCTCATACCTCGGCAACCCGAGCCGAGCCATTCTATACCTCGACAATCCGAGCTGAGCCATTCTATACCTCAAAAAACCAGGTTATTCCTCGATCTGACTGGACCAAGGCATTCGAAATACCTCTGCGGAGTCCGATGCGGGAGAGTTCGAATTCACTATAACTGAATAAAATTTCAAACGAGGAATCATACCCAGGAGTGGCCTAGGGCCTATGTAATCACTGAATCTCAAGGCATCAACCAGCTCTCCTAGCCGTCGATCCTTTAACCGAAAAGATACGGATCCTACTAATCTTACAACAAACTTGATTCGAATCCGTTTCGAATCATAACGACTTTCAGACCTCTCCTCACGACACGCCTAGGGAACCAGGTGATCCCCTATAAATGCCACAGTCCTCTGATCTCTCAAGTATGCAATTACTCGTACTCACACTTATTTACTAGCTAATACATTCCATTGAAGCTCCCCTTGAGCTCAGGGCTCTCGAGAGAACACCCACCTAAGGGGAACTCTTTTGTGAGAGTTTTCTCCTCACATCTGCTTGCTGTGAATCTCCACTGACTTAGGTGTCGGAGGGTCCTCCACAGAGGGCAACCCCCATAGCACCTTTTGTGTGCGGACTGTCTTGCAGGTTTCGTCTGGAGTGACGAGATCGGCATCCGGATTAGGAGCCAGAAGCGCACCTGAGTCGGAGAACGGATTTCCGTAGCAATAGATTGGCGCTAGAGGAAGGGCCCTCAAGTCCCATAAACTTGTGATCCAAGAGACAAGACTCAAATAACTAGAAGAAGCATCCTCTAATGGCCAATCGGAAAAGAGCTACATCCGAGGCTCAAGACCAGGCCGCCTCTCAAAGGCCTGATCCAATCACCGGTGTGGCACCTCCGCCGCTGCCGCCGATTGAAACCCCTTCGCCGCCGACAACAACGGTAACCCTGGACCATTTCACCGCTCTGGTTCAGCAGGTCTAGGCATTGACCCAGCTAGTCCAGAGGCTCCAAGCGACTCCTGGCCCTGTCATCCCTGCTCCTCAGCTTCATGAAGAGGCCGCTGCCCCTGCTCTGCCAGTGATTTCTTCCTCCAATCCGCCGAAAGCAGCGGATCATCATCACCATCCCGCAAAAGCAAAGCCAGCGCCGCAGCGAGCTGAAGGAAAGAGCCCGCTCAGATCTAGGCGGGTTCGTTTCCCCTCCCTGGTGTCTTCCCAAAACTCAACACTGCTGCCGCCTTTCCATCACCTGATCCCTCCTACCACTCTGGACGAGGGGATCAGGCAGCAGATGCAGAAGATGCATCGAGAATGGCATCAGGAGTTAGACGCCGTCAGGCAAGCTCCTCCATCCCAGTCGAAGACGGAGCAGGGCATCCCCTTCTCCAAGAGGATCATGAGGGAAGTGATTCCTCCTCATGTTAAGCTCCGTACCATCGAGCCATACCATGGATCCACCAATCCCAACGACCATCTTAGCAGCTTCAGATCCATCATGATGTTCCACAGAGCGTCGGATGTGATCCTATGTCGAGCTTTCCCCTCCACCTTAAGGGGATCTGCCGAACCTGGTTCAACAGCTTGAAGCCGGGTTCCATTGATTCTTTTGACGAGCTGAGCTGTTTGCTCATTAGCTAGTTCGTCAGTAGCCATCGCCAGTGATGGAGATTCGATTTCCTCTCCAAGGTCAAGTAGAGAGAGGGGGAATCACTAAAGAATTACCTCGGCTGCTTCAACACGGCCCTCTTAGAAGTCGACCATCTCAACCACAAGGTGGCTATGTCCGCCCTGGCCGGAGGAGTGTCCAAGAAGGGAGACTTCTACTTGGCTCTAGAGGTTAATTACCCGAAGAGCCTTTCGGACATGATGTCCCTAGCGAACAAGTACGCCAGGGTTGAAGAATCGAGGAGATCAGCTCGACCGAGCAGCTGAAGAAGGAGGCAAAGGGCTCGGACAAGCAACGAGCCCACCTACACGCTAGCCCACCTTGCCGCCATAGAGCTCCTCCACCATCACCTCGAGACCGAACTTGGAGTCTGGCTCGAAGGTTCGACCATTACACTCCCCTTACCGCGCCAAGAGCGTAGATCCTGATGGAGATCGAGTGGCAAATTCCCCGGCCTCCCCCTCTCTAAGGCAATGCAACTCGGAGGGACCCTACCAAGTACTGCCGCTTTCATCGGGACTACGAGCATGATACTGAAGACTGCTGGTAGCTAAAGAACAAGATCGAGCGATTGATTTGGCGGGATAGGCTGGACCGGTTCAGGGGTCCCCCTGAGCCGAACAATGAGGAGAATCGCTAACTTGAACCTCGTCGGCTTCCTCCACCAAATCCCCTGGTCCTCGGCAATGTCAATGTGATAGCGACGGCTGGATCCCCATCCTCTTGGCCGGGCGAGGAGGAAAACTTGCCAAAGAAATCTCGAGTTGATGAGGTCACTTTCTCTGATGAAGACCTTTGGGAGGTACAATACCCCCATGATGAAGCCTTGGTTGTATATTTGAACATGAACAATTATGATGCACACCGTATTTTGATTGATAGTGGAAGCTCTGTTAATATTTTGTATTTTGATGCCTTTGTGAGATTAAAATTTTGGGTAGAAAGCCTTCGACCGGTGGAGTCCACCCTAGTGGGCTTCACAGGTGACTCCATAATCCCTAAGGAGTCATCACTCTGTCAGTCCGAGCTAGCACATGGCCCCGCGTGGCTACCACGCTCATGGATTTCCTCGTGACCAAGCTCCGGTCTCCTTACAATGCCATCCTCGGTATGCCAGGGCAAATATCTCTCAAGGCTATAATTTCCATTCCCTATCTCGCCATGAAGTTCCCCACCGAATGGGGAGTGGGGGTTGTTTGAGGAAGTCAAATTATAGCTCGACATTGCTTTGTTGCCGACCTTCAGTCCAGAAAGCCCGAGGTGAATGGGCTGGATGCTCGGGAAGATCTCACCGAGCAATGAGGAGAGCCGGCCGAAGAACTGGAGGTACCACTTGACGAAGCCCGGCCCGATCGAACCATAAAGGTCGGATCGCAGCTAGAAGGAAAACTTCGGCAAGAATTAATTGAATTCCTTTGGGGGAATGCCGATGTATTCGCCTGGTCTGCATCGGATATGCCCAGAATCAGCCCAGACGTCCTGATCCACCGCCTCAGTGTGGACGAGACATTCAGGCCTATTAAGCAGAAGAAAAGGAGCTTCGCCCCTGAGCGCCAAAAAGCCATCGGAGAAGAGGTGGATAAACTCATCAAAGCCAAGTTTATCCGAGAGGTTAGTTACCCCGATTGGCTGGCGAACGTGGTCATGGTGAAAAAGTTGAATGGCAAATGGAGGATCTGCATCGACTTCACCGACCTCAACAAGGCCTGCCCAAAAGATAGCTTCCCTCTTCCGTGGGTCGACCAGCTCGTGGATTCAACTTCAGGCCATCAAATGCTAACTTTTATGGATGCCTATTCGAGCTACAACCAGATCCGAATGGTGCCCAAAGATGAGGAGAAAACCGCCTTCATCACCGATCGAGGTATTTATTGCTACTGAGTTATGCCCTTTGGTTTGAAAAATGCAGGTGCCACCTACCAAAGGTTGGTCAACAAGGTTTTCAAGAAACAAATCAGTAGGAACATGGAGGTGTATGTTGATGATATGTTGGTGAAAAGCAAGGAGGCATCCCAGCATGTCGAGGACCTTGCGGTGAGCTTTGCTATACTTCGAAAGTATTAGATGAAGCTCAACCCCACCAAATGCGCCTTCAGGGTCAATTCCAAGAAATTCGTCGGCTTCATGGTTTCTCAGCGAGGCATCGAGGCAAACACTTAGAAGATCCAAGCCCTGCAACAAATGACCCCGCCTGGGTTAGTCAAAGACGTGCAATGCCTCACTGGGAGAGTGGTAGCCCTCAGCCGCTTCATTGTTCGATCAGCCAAGAAATGCCTTCCCTTCTTCAAAGTGCTTCGGTTGGCCAAAAACTTTTAGTGGACCCCAGATTGCCAGAAGTCCTTTGAAGACCTCAAGAAATACCTCAGCTCACCACCTCTCCTCGGCAGCCCAAAGCCAGGGGAAGTGCTGAATCTATACCTGACGGTCTCTGAAGACGTTGTTGGCTCGGTGCTAATTAGAGAGGAGAACAAAGTTCAAAGACCTATTTATTATGTCAGAAAATTGCTCAAGGACGCTGAAACGAGGTATACTCGAGTCGAGAAGATGGTCCTACCCTGGTGACATCGGTTCAAAAGCTGCAGCCATACTTCCAGGCGCACACCGTCGTTGTCCTGACCGACCAACCCCTCAAGGCAATTATCCATCATCTGGAGACATCGGGGAGAATAACCAAATGGGTTGTCGAGCTGAGCAAGCATGACATTCAGTATCAGCCTCATCCAACCATTAAAGCCCATGTTCTCGCGGACTTTCTCCTCGAATGCACCATACCCGAAGATGGCTCTGCTTCGGATTCACTTGAACAACCAAAGACCAGCACCCCATGGTTACTTCATGCTGATGGATCCTCCAGCGCGGGTGGCTCTGGCGCCGGCCTGGTCCTCACCAATCTGAAGGGAACAACTTTCGAATATGGCATCCGCTTCTCCTTTTCGGCCTCAAATAATGAAGCAGAGTATGAAGCCTTGCTCTCCGGACTCCAAATCGCCCACGAGTTTAAAGTCAAAAAACTGATTGCCTACATTGACTCCCAATTGGTAGCTGACCAGGTGCAGAAAGAATTCGAGGCTCGAGAGCCGAGTATGATTCGGTATCTCTAAAAGGTGCGCGATTTATCCTCCTATTTCGATGAATTTAAAATTGTTCAGATCCCAAGGACTGAAAAAACGTGCGCCAACCTTCTGTCCCACCTAGCGACTACGAAGTCAATGGATCTCGAGCGAAAATTCCACTTGGAGGTCCTGGAGAAGCTCAGCATTGCCAATGCTGATCAGATGATGCAGATTGATACCGAACCATCCTGGATGGACCCCCTGCACCAATGCTTCAAAGAAGGGTTGCTGCCCACTAATAGAAAGGAAGCAAGGAAGTTGAAATTGCAATCATCTCATTATGTTCTGATTGATGACCAGCTATACAAGCGGTCCTTCTCAATGCCGCTGCTCAAATGCCTCTGACCAATAGAGGCCGACTATGCTCTTAGGGAGGTCCATGAAGGCATCTGTGGCAATCACCTCGGTGGTCGGGCCCTATGCTACAAAGTGTTGTGTCAAGGGTATTATTGGCCGACAATGCAAAAAGATGCCGATGACCTCGTTTGAACTTGTGATTCATGCCAGAGGCATTCGAATGTTCAGAGGCTCCCCTCGGCGCACCTAACTTCCATATCATCCCCCTGGCCCTTCGCCAAGTGGGGGATGGATATTCTTGGCCCTTTCCCCCTCGCAACGGGGCAAAGGAAGTTCTTATTTGTTGCAATTGATTATTTTACTAAGTGGGTTGAAGCCGAAGCAGTCGTCCAGATAACTGAAGCCCGTGCTAAAGACTTCGTGTGGAAGTCCATCATCTGCCACTTCGGTCTTCCCCATACTATCATCACTGACAATGGAAATAATTTGACAACCCTAAGTTCCTAGAGTTCTGCAAAGATCATGGCATTCTCCATCGCCTGACATCGGTCAGACATCCTCAAGCTAATGGAGAGGCTGAGGTAACCAACTGAACTCTCCTGCAGGGAATTAAAGCTCGGCTCAACCAAGCACGAGATCGATGGGCCAAGGAGCTCCACCATATATTATGGGCATATCGGACTACCGAGAGAGTACCCACAGGGCAGACCCCATTTAAGATGGCTTTTGGTACAAAAGTCGTCATTCCTGTGAAAGTCGGACTTCCCTCCCCTCGTGTGGAAGGCTATTCAGAAGAATCCAATGATGAGCAGCTCCGAACTAATCTTGACTTGATAGAAGAAGTCAGGGAGAAGGCCTGAATCCGGATGGCTGCCTACCAACAAAGAGTAGCTCGCTATCATTCCACCAGAGTCCGAGGAAAGTTTTTCCTCCCTGGCGATCTGGTGCTTTGAAAGGCGTCCATCTCGAAACCACTGGAGCAAGAAAAATTGTCCCCGAATTGGGAAGGTCCCTACCAAGTGACGGAAGTAATCAGACCCGGCACCTACAAACTCCAAGATTTGGATGAAAAATCTATTCCTCAGACGTGGAACTCGGATAATCTCCATGCATATCATCAGTGAAAGTACGCTCTTACTAAACTCATTTTGTTCATTGAATTAAATTTAATTCTCAAAGACTCACAAAATCCTTATAACTCTCCTCGAAAGCTGCAATGAGAAGCAGGTTTATAAATCCTTGACCGGGCCGAGCGATCTCCGTACCTTGGCCGCGCTAAGTAAAATATAATTTTGAAGCCTCGGTCAAGCCGAGTGACGGTCTCTATACCTTGGTAGCGCCAAGTAAAATATAATCTTAAATCCTTGGCTAGGCCGAGCGATCTTCGTACCTTGGCCATGCCAAGTAAAATATGTTTGACAAACCTTGGCCGGGCTGAGAGAGCTTCGTACCTTGGCCGCGCCAAGTAAAATATAATCTTGAAGCCTCGACCAAGCCGAGTGACGGTCTCCGTACCTTGGCAGTGCAAAGTAAAATATAATCTTGAAGCCTCGGCCAAGCTGAATGACGGTCTCCGTACCTTGGTAGCGCCAAGTAAAATATAATCTTGAAGCCTCGGCCAAGTCGAGTGATGGTCTCTATACCTTGGCAACGCCAAGTAAAATATAATCTATAATCCTTGGCCGGGCCGAGCGATCTCCGTACCTTGGCCATGCCAAGTAAAATATATTTGACAAACCTCGGCTGGGCCGAGAGAGCTTCGTACCTTGGCAATGCCAAGTAAAATATAATCTTGAAGCATCAGCCAAGTCGAGTGACGGTCTTCGTACCTTGGCAGCGCCAAGTAAAATATAATCTTGAAGCCTCGGCCAAACCGAGTGATATATCTCTGAAGCCTCAGCCAAACCGAGTGATATATTTCGGGAAGCATCGGCCTAGTCGAGTAATTTCTCAAACACTATGACGCAACTAAGGCGTCCTATCATGCTTCGACAGAGGTAAGTAACCTTTCTTCGCTTACCAGCAAGATTATGCAAGTTATTTCTTTTCAAAGAAATACATACTTCATCCCTTAAATAAGGTCATGTTTACCACATGAGTTCACAGGGCCGCCCAGGCCTCCCTCTGACCTAAACAGAGATGAACGCTTCCTCCACAAAGGACTGAATTCATGTTAATAAAAACAAAGTGGCAAAAGCAGTGCTAGACTTATAGATTATGCTACGGTCCGAAAAGTATAAAATGAGAGTAGCAACTCTCAACACAATCACATCGGAAAAAGAAACAGATGTTAAAAGAAGAAAGAGTAGGAACTTTCTTTATTAATGAAAGAATTACAACCTCGTGAGAGGCATTACAAGTGCATCATAGCACAGGAAATAAAGATAAAATAAAAGCTCAGCTGAGCAGCTTCGGTCGATAACGATGTCTCTACATCCGACCCCAAAATCAGAGAAACTAGACAGCTTGTTGAGCCACTGGTTAATGCCAAAGAGCCAAGTAGGCCATCCATGGATCCCTTAGACGGACACGTTGGGGGATCATAACCAGGTCAAAGACCTGTGGATGCTTATGCCAATGAAGCATCCCCCCAAGTGGGATGCTAGTCTGCTGGCCACTGCCCAACAACATAGGCAGAGAACCAGCAAACCAACACCACCCTCCTCCCTCTTCACATGGAAAAAGATTCCTCAGGCGGATGAACTGAGGAATTCAAATTGGGGAAGGAGGTGAACTCCATGTCTACCATGGGGAGTACATATGCTTTGCATTTCCTATGGTCCCCATGGCAAGTGACAAAGGACACAGGAAGCGCGTACGTGCACTCCCCATATGACCTCTGCGGGCATCCCGTGCGCTCTCCATATGACCTTCGAGAATTCCTTCCTTGAGGACTACTTGCTCTTCAGTAGCTTCTCCATCACCCCAGCTAACTGGGACAAACTAGCTTTCAAAAGGGAAGCTCGATCTCTCCGCTCTCAATGAAATAGGCACCATGAAAGCCCTTACAACTCACAGAGAAGAGAAGGCCTTGGGAGATGGCCTAACACAGTCCGCTCCATGCCCTTTTTATAGACAAGCGAACTGGGAGCAATCATTAAAGAAGGGAGCCCCGAATTTGAAACACTCTTGCCACGTCGCCACATGATAGGGCAAAGGAAAGGAGCGCATTCTGAAGCACGCCGAGCATGCCTCCCAAGCTATGATGAAAGGCAGAAGATTTCCTTCTGATCTTGAATCAAAAGCCTTAAATGCAGAAATCGGTCTCAGGTCCTTGAGATATGGGCAGGCCTAAAAAATCCCCTTGAAAATGACTTTGACCAATGGCAATCGAATACTTATCGCATACGTTAAAAAGACCCGCGTTGGAAAAGGCTAACGGGATAAATGCCTTGAGCAAAAACAAAGCATCCTTCAGCAAAGCCGTTTTATATGGCTTGGTGAAAAATGTACCAACTCTTTGCTTCAGACAAACCGAACTATCTAACCTTGGCCTCAGCCGAGGTATTTGAGCCATTTTTGGCCCTCTCGCACCGAACCATTTCGTGCCTTAGCAAACCGAGTAAGTTTGCGCGCACCTAACCTCAGCCCCAACCGAGGTAAAGTCAGAGTTACGTCCCATGGCAAAACCAAACAATTTTATGCATCAGCAAAACCAGTTAATCTTGCTTCAATTGAGTAGAATCTTCGATTCAAAACCCCCAAGGGCTATCGACCTTAAAGCGCATTTCATTTACAATTCGTTTACCATCAAGGGAACTCCCGGAAAAAAGGTCATTCAAAAAGGCAATGACCAAAGCGATAAGGCAAAGCAAAAAGAGATCAAAAGATTCATTCATTAAATTTTGATCGGATTACAGATTGAAAAAACAAAAATACATAAGCGACCCTTAAGAATCAGGGTTCGGGTCGGTCTCGAGAACCTTCTTGATAACATCTGGAAGGGCTTGACTCGCCTCACCCACTTCAAATGTTGTTGGAAGAGAAATCTCGAGTTCCTTAGCAGTAGACTGAGGGCATCCTTCAGGAGCCACGGCCTCATTAAGGCCCAGGATAGCATCAAGATCGACATCCTAAATATCCTTATACTCGGCCTCCTCGGCCCTTGAGGTACAAGTATCAAAACGTTCGGTCTCCAGAAAGGATATATCCAACTCAGGATACGCTCGAGAGATCTTCACTCGAGTTTCCTCCTCACCAAACCAGAATGCATCGGCACAAGCCTCTCTACGCTCTTGAAAAATTGAGCAGAACTTTTGTACTCCTCCACAGCCGAAGTGATTCAGTTGTTAGCTTCAGCTAGTTGTTCCCCGAGTTCAAAGTTCATCTAATGACTCACGGATAACTCCGCCCTTAGAGCCTTAAATTGCTCCTGCGCCTCGAGCCCAATTCTGCTCATCTACAAAACATCAGGATGTTTAAGCCCACGAGCAAAAGAAAAGTACCGAAGAAAATAAATGAGAAGACACTATACCTCTTCCTTCCGCCGAGCCATCTTATTGCTCAGCTCTTAAACCTTTTCCAGGGCCTTCAATTTGGCCGATTTATTTTATTGGAGACCATCCTTGAGGTCATTAATTCGGAACTGTTTGTTCCCGAATTTCCGCCGAGATTGATCGAGTTCATTGGTGAGCCTAGCAATCTGCTCATGTTGCCATTTCAGCCGATTCTCCGTATCGACAAGTTCCTTATTTAGACTGGCAAGCTGATCCCGCTGTCGCCGGCACCTATGCTCCTCCTCTTCGAGCCTCCTGCCCCAATTATTTTTCTCCTCAGCATGACTAGCCTTCAACTGATCCCATCTTTTGTCAAAATACTGCTGCATGGCCTTAACTTCGTTGGCATGCTTAGCCTTAATTTGGGATAACTTCAGGCAAGCCTTGTCTGATTGTTCATGGAAACCCTGGAGCTCTCTAACTTGAGCCTCGAGCCGAGAGGCCCTCTCGGCTGTAATTCGGTAAGACTCTCACCTTCTCAAAGTCTGCCTTAGCGGACGCCAAGGCTCTGGAAAGCTGGCTGGTTGAATCCACCCTTGTCTGAAGGTCGGCCGCCTTCTTCCTGGCCTGAGCACAAGCCCCAGTGGCCAAATTTAAGTGCTAATTCAGCGCCCTCGTAATCAAGGCATTCTGCAAGAAAAACACAAGTAAGAAACCACGGCCAAACTAACCCATCGAAATTACAACTTCGCACAATAACTTACCCGAGAGGCATAGTTCGAAGCAATCTTCATGAGAGTAGCATTACTAATCTCGGGGAGAAGGTAAACATCCTTCGGCGCCCCAAGCCGACCAAAAGCCACGTCAATGATATCCTCGACCGCTGGCTCATCCGTTGAGGAACTTCCTCCCGCGCAAAATAGACCTCATCAAGGCAGTAAGCATATCATCCACCTCTGAGCTGTGGACAAGCGAGCTCATAGCTGAAGAGCCGCCGAAGGGGCTTCGGCCTGAGGAACCGCCATCCGCTCGGCTTCCTCCATCAAGACTTTGGCCTGCATGGCCTCGATGCTTCGGCCCCGGTTGAGGGAACCTCGGCCCGAGCGCCCCCTTCATCCAGTGATTCTTCCTCTTCTTCCTCTTCCTCTCGACTATCGCTCCATCTCCAGCAGACTCCACTTGAACTTCAATCTCTTTCACGGCATCCTTTGGTACCGTAACAGAGAGACCCTCAATGGGAGGTACCTTGACCTCCACCAACCTTTCAACAGGCGGCTCCACTGGGGCTTTGGCAGCCACCACTACCTCTCCTGACCCCTCCACCTGAGCAGAGGCCTCTTCCATGTGCAGTGGACTCCCCACCTGGTAACTGAAGAACATCTGGCAGGAGGATCATCGGACGAACCGGTGACATCTCCTCGGCGTCATCTGATACGATCACTATTCAGAGAGGGGAAACCTCAGCGGCTCCTTCTGAGCTCCCCCCAATGGTTTCCTTTGCTACCTTGCCCCCCTCCAGCAGGGAGGGCTTATCAATTACGGTCGGCGCTTCCGCTTCCTCCCTCTTTGAAGCAAAGGAGTGGCGGCCGATGCAATCTTTCCTAGGCTCCCTTAAGCGAGGCCTAGAAGGACGGACCCTCTTCTCGGACCTGTACTTATCCCTGGAGCCGGAGCCTATATGACACTTGCCCAGCTCCTTCCTTATTTGACCTACAAATGTGGACCTCTCGGCTAAAACGCAGCAAATGTTCAGTTAAACATATTGACCCAATTATTGATTTTGATGATTAATAAAAGATATGAGTATATTCACTATGTTTTTGATAGATTTAATAAGTGTTTCAGGGATTAAAAATGTTTAATCAATCAAAAGGAATAAAGAAATAAGTTTTGAATCAAAATTTTAAAAGAATTTTTCAAAGTTTAGAACTTGGAGTCGACACTCAAATAGTCAGGAGCCGACCCCAAGGTGTATCAAAGATTTCTGGATTTTTGGCACGGTCTGGAGTCGACACCCAGAGTTTCGGAGCCAACTCCAACCTGAGATACAGAGAAGTATATTCTATTTTAGTTTCCGAAGCCGACACCTAGAATTCGGGAGCCGACACCTGAGAGTTGGGAGCCGACACCTGAGTTTCTGGAGCCGACTCTAATATGAGAATAGGGAGCGTGTTCTTATGGACATTTCTGGAGCTGACACTTTTAAATTACGGAGCCGACTCCCAAAAGCGACGAGCCGACACTTAACTTTCTCGGAGCCGACTCCTCAACAACTTTTTATTTGCTATTTTTGGATACCCGATCTGGAGCTGACACCTGAAAAGTTGGAGCTGACTCCAACCTGTCAGGAACAAATTTTTATTTGTCAGAATGGACTCCAATGGTAAGATTTTTTTACCTAACCTCTAATGGCTATTTTTCTTTGTGTATAGAAGTATCCAAGTATCTCATAACGCTAAATTTTCTACCTAAACTTAGATTAAGAGATCTATAAAATGGGGAGAACCGTCCGTTTGAAAAAGAGAGAAAAAATAGACTGAAAAATCTAAAAAATCTTGAGGAAGAAATCTAAGAGGAAAGACTCAAAGCTCAAATCCATCAACCCCAGAAAGCTCAAAGAGAAATCCACAAGCTTCTCAAGATCAAATCAAGGAGATTTCATTGTTAGAAGAAAGAAAGCAAAAGCCCCAAATCCTCAACTTCTCAACTGCAAATTTCAGTGAAGAATCTGAGCTGAGGCCCTGATTCAATCTTTCAAAGGAGAAGAGGAAAAGAAGAAAAGCATACATTCAAAGAGCTTCAATTAGGCTTCTCTTATCTTGCTTATTTATTTACATATTTGCTCATTTAAAGGAGCTATTTTGTACTCTAAACTCAATTTTCATTTGTGTTTGCTAATTCAATCACGGGATTGAATTAGTAAAGGTAGTATACCTCGGTACAAGCTAAGGATAGCTTGTGGTTGGGTTGTGTGCCGGTGAGCCCAAAAAACCAGCTGGGTTCGTTATGATCCCGGAGGAAACAACAAGTTCTGAGTTGTGAGCTTGTAAAATAACTCGACTGTAATCAAGTGGATTATAGTGTGGACCCAAGTGATACTTGAGAGTGGACGTAGGTGTTAGATACATCGAACCACTATAAAATCCTTGTGTTTGTTGTGCCTTGTCTTTCTCTCTTTCTCTATCTCTTCATTTGTGCTTTGCATTTATCTTGCACTCAATCTCATTTGTTTCACAGCACATAGTTTTAAAGAGTTAAATTTTTTAAAGAACCTAATTCACCCCCCACCTCTTGGGTTGCCATCTGGGCCAACAATTGGTATCAGAGCTTGTGCTCATTTCTTGTTTGATCCAATGATCAAGAGTTAAAGATCCAAATGGCAGCTCAAGGTGGATCTTCATTTGCTGAAGGTCATTCTACCAATAGACCTCCTTTATTTAATGGTTCTAATTATTCTTATTGGAAAGCTAGAATGAGAATTTTTATTCAATCTTTAGATTATGAGCTTTGGAGTGTAATCACTAATGGACCTAGCACACCCACACACATAGTAGATGGTTCAATAGTTCCTAAACCCGAAAGGATTGGAATGAGAACGATAGGAAAATGGCTTATCTCAATGCTAAGGCCATGAATGTTTTATATTGTGCTTTAGATGCTAATGAGTTTAATAGAATTTCTACATGTATTTCCGTAAAAGAAATTTGGGATAGACTAGAAGTTACCCATGAGGGTACTAATCAAGTTAAAGAATCTAAGATTAATATTCTTGTTCATAAGTATGAATTGTTTAGTATGGAACAAACTGAATCTATAACCTGCATGTATACAAGATTTACTGATATTGTGAATAGTTTAAAGAGTCTTGGCAAGACCTATACTAACTCTGAATTGGTGCGTAAAATTCTTAGGTCTCTTCCAAGGACATGGGAAGCAAAGGTAACTACAATCCAAGAAGCCAAGGACCTCAACACCTTACCTTTGGAGGAGCTACTCGGATCACTAATGACTCATGAGTTGACCATGAAACAACATATAGAGGAAGACGTCAAGAAGAAGAAAACAATTGCCCTCAAAGCTGCAAAAATTGAAAAGAGCAGCAGTGATGAGGAAGATGATGATGATGATGAGACTGCACTCCTTGCTAAGAAATTCAAAAGATTTATGCAAAGAAGACCCTTTCACAAGAAAAAATTTGGAACAAAGGTGGAAGGTGAAAAAGAAAAAGAAAAGGACAAGGATAAAGAGAAAGACCCCTCATATGTTATGAATGTAAGAAACCGGGGCACTTTAGATATGATTGTCTTTAATTGAAAAAGGGGTACAAGAAAAAGAAAAAGGCATACGTTGCAACATGGAGCGACAGCGAAGAATCCTCATCCGAGGAAGAACAAAAGGAAGTTGCAAACATTTGCTTTATGGCAAAAGAAGACGATGAGGTATGTACCGAAACTTATGACTTTACCTTTGATGAATTGTTTGATGCATTTAATAAATTAGTTAGTGGTTTTAAAAATCTGAAAAAGAAAAGTAAATTTTTGAAAATGATAATTTAAATCTTCTCAAAGAAAAGGATAAATTAACTCATGAAGTTGAAGAATTGAAATCTGAAAATAAGAATTTGTTAAAAGATAAAGAATCAATTTCTAATGAAAATATTAGCTTAAAGAAAGAAGTTGATAAATATAAAAATATAGTTGATAAATTTACATATAGCTCTGAAAAACTTAATTTGCTATTGAGTAATCAAATAGCTGTATTTGATAAAGCTGGATTATGTTATAGGCCTAACAAGAAACAAAAGTATATTAATTTTTTTTTAGAAAAGAACAGGATAAAAATGATGTTTCATGTTATTGTGTAACAAGAAGGACATAAATCCTATGAATGTAATTTTAGAAAAATTAACAAGGATTTAAGTATTAAAGGAAAGAAAATATGGGTTCCGAAAGGAACAATCTTTATTGCTACTAACCATGAAGGACCCAAGAAAGATTGGGTACCTAAACAGAAAGTTTGATCACTTTGCAGGAGTGTCTTGCGGCCAAAAGATCAAAACGAAAGTGGCATCTTGATAGCGGCTGCTCAAGGTACATGATGGGTGACAAGAAGCAATTCATCACCCTTGAGGATAAAAAAGGAGGAGTTGTTACATTTGAAGACAATGGTAAAGGCCAGATTATGGAATTTGATAAAATTCAGATAACTCCCTCCATTTTTATTGAAAATGTTCTTTATGTAGATGGTTTAAAATATAATTTAATTAGTATTAGCCAATTGTGTGATAAAGGTTTTAAAGTTTCATTTGAAGCTTCTATCTGCACCGTTTCTAATCTATTAATAATAGCATTATATTTACTGGATATAGAAATGGCAATGTACACTTAATTGATTTGGACAATTTGTCTACTAGTAATCATTGCTTAGTTGCTGATAATGCTAATGTAAATAAGACTGGATGGCTATGGCATCGTAGATTAGGTCATGCAAGTACATACTTGATTTCAAAATTGATTAGAATGGACTTAGTTAAAGGACTTCCAAAGTTAGATTTTGAAAATAACCAAATATGTGATGCATGTCAATTTGGAAAACAAACTAGAAACTCTTTCAAATCTAAAAATGTTGTTTCCACTTCTAGGCCACTAGAGCTACTTCACATGGATCTTTTTGGACCTAGTAGAACCACAGTATAGGAGGAAAGAAATATGGTCTTGTGATAGTAGATGATTATTCTAGATTCACTTGGGTATTATTTTTGGCTCACAAGGATGAGACTTTCTTGATATTTTTGAAATTCTTCAAGAAAGTCACAAATGAGAAAAACACTATCATAGTGTCTCTTAGAAGTGATCATGGACACAGAATTTAAAAATCATTTATTTGAAAATTTCTGCATTGAATATGGCATTCATCATAATTTTTCTGCACCTAGAACACCACAGCAAAATGGAGTTGTAGAAAGAAAGAATAGAACTTTAGAAGACATGGCCCGTACCATGCTATGTGAAAGCAACCTACCAAAATACTTTTGGGTGGAAGCTATAAACACGGCATGTTACATCCTTAACAGAGCCCTAATTAGGCCAATTCTTAAGAAAACTCCCTATGAATTATGGAATAATAGGAAACCAAACATTAGTTATTTTCATGCATTTGGCTGTAAATTTTATTCATAATAATGGAAAAGATAATCTTAAAAAATTTGATGCAAAATCTGATGAAGGCATATTCTTAGGATATTCAACAACTAGTAAAGCCTATAGAGTATTTAACAAAAAATCCTTAATTGTAGAAGAATCTATTCATGTAGTTTTTGATGAGTCTTTAGCATCAAGTTCAGAAAAGATTGATGATGAGGAAGATACAAATATACTAGAAAGAGATATTAAAAAATTAAATATAGATGTATCTTCAGATCATGAACAAGAAGCTAAAGATGATGATTCACCTAGGGTTGATGTTATTGATACTAATCATAATGAGGTAGATCTTCCTAGAGATTGGAGATATGCCTATGGTCATCCAAAGGAATTGATTATAGGTGATCCATCTCAAGGAGTAAGAACTAGATCATCTATGAGGAATATCAATAATCATCTTGCATTTGTATCTCAAATTGAACCTAAAACTATTGAAGAAGCTGAAAAAGATAGTAATTGGATGCTAGCTATGCAAGAAGAATTAAATCAATTTACTAGGAATAATGTATGGTCCTTAGTTGATAGACCTAAAGGTCATTCAGTTATAGGATCTAAATGGGTATTTAGAAATAAATTGGATGAAAATGGCATAGTAATTAGAAATAAAGCTAGATTAGTTGCAAAAGGGATATAATCAAGAAGAAGGAATTGATTTTGATGAAACTTTTGCACCTGTAGCTAGATTAGAAGCAATTAGATTACTACTTGCATTTGCATGTCATATGAACATCAATTTATTTCAAATGGATGTTAAAAGTGCATTTTTAAATGGTTTTATAAATGAGAAAGTTTTGTGGAACAACCACCTGGTTTTGAAGATCATGAATTTTCAAATCATGTTTTTAAATTACACAAAGCACTATATGGTTTAAAACAAGCACCTAGAGCTTGGTATGATAGGTTAAGCAAATTTCTAATTGAAAATGATTTTTCTAGAGGAAATGTAGATAAAACCCTATTTTTGAAAAGAAAAGATAAAGACTTATTAGTAGTACAAATATATGTAGATGATATTGTATTCGGTGCTACTAACAATCTTTTGTGTCAAGAATTTGCTAAGTTAATGCAGGGTGAATTCGAGATGAGCATGATGGGAGAACTCAACTTCTTCCTAGGACTTCAAATCAAGCAAAGCAAAGAAGGGATTTTCATCAACCAAACAAAGTACACAAAGGAAATTCTCAAGAAGTTTGGAATGGAATCAATCAAACCCCTTGGAACACCTATGAGTCCTTCATGCAAATTGGATAAAGATGAAGATGGTAAGAAAGTTGATCAAAATACTATAGAGGTATGATCGGATCTCTACTTACTTAACGCAAGTAGACCTGATATCATGTTTGCTGTTTGTTTATGTGCTAGATTTCAATCAGAACCTAAAGAATCTCACTTAATTGCTGTAAAAAGAATACTAAGATATCTAAGTGGAACTAAAAATGTAGGATTATGGTATTCTAGAGACTCAACACTAAATTTAATTGCTTATTCTGACTCTGATTATGCTGGATGTAAACTAGATAGAAAAAGTACAAGTGGTGCATGTCAATTTTTAGGAAGTAACTTAATCTCTTGGTTTAGCAAAAAGCAAAATTCGGTTGCATTATCTACTGCTGAAGCAGAATATGTTGCAGCTGGAAGTTGCTGTGCTCAAATCCTTTGGATTAAGCGACAACTTGAAGATTATGGCATAACACTTGATAAAACTCCTATTAGATGTGATAATACAAGTGCAATCAATTTAACTAAGAATCCAATACAACATTCAAGAACTAAGCACATTGAAATTAGATATCATTTTATAAGAGAACATGTAGCTAACAATGAAATTTGCCTTGATTATGTTAGTACTGAAGAACAATTAGCTGACATATTTACAAAACCTTTGAGTGAAGAGAGATTTTGTTATCTTAGAGGAGAATTAGGGATTTGTGATCCTTTGGAATGATTTTGAAACCCCTAAGGAATGATTATCTAGAATTCAATCAATTTCTTGAGATTTCTCTTCATGATTTTAAGGACAATTTATCTAGACATTTGAGCAATTTGATTCTCCACATTCCAAAGATTTTTTTAAAAATTTATTGATTTTATTTTGACAAGTTTCGGTTGTTTGAAACTCACTTATTTTTCTCTGAAACTGTCAGTGGAGTCGACACCTGGAGTCGACACCTTAATTTTGGAGTCGACACCTTGTCTGTGTCTCTCGGTCTCTGACCTTGGAGCCGACACCCGCTTAAGCGGAGCCGACTCAGTTCGAGCGCTAACTGTGTTAGCGACTTGGAGTCGACACCCGACTTTGCGGGAGTCGACACCTGGTGGTCCCAAATTGATTATATTAGGGCAGAGTCGACACCTTCTCATCCCATCTTCCCCAAACCCTCTCAAAACCTCTCCAAACCTCCAAAAACCAAAATTCCTCAAATCAACCATTCCCTAAGATTCCTATGGCACCTAAGCGTAGGGGATCGTCTTTGAGCTCCCGTGACTACAAGGAAGCGTACGGCTCGGCGTTCGTGAACCTACTCCGAGCGATGATTCTTCTTCAACACACTCTGATAATCCTAGCCCCTCCTCTACAAGTAGATACCCTAGCTGGCCGAGTCATACCATGGGAAGGAAGGTAGATTTTGATTTCTTTGAAGCCGAGGGTTTTGAATTGGTAGACAAATCAAGAGCTCGGTTGGGATAAGGTATGTTCTTTGGATGTTCCCACTTATCCGGCCCTAGTTAAAGAATTTTACTTCAATTTATCAAGGGAGATGGGGATTAGTAGTTGTTAGAGGAAAGAGAATTCATCTCACTTCCGATTTTAGGAAATCTTTTTATTCCTGTTGTGGGATGATGCTATATTCACAGTGAGAGATCAGGAGCATTATCAAGAATGTTGGAAGAGCTGAATTTGAGGAAATTAGGGCAAATCAATTGCCACTTGAGCTTAGACTGTTACATAACATTTGTGTAGGATCCTATTTCCCAAGACTGGACGTTTTGAGTATGTCTCAGAGCGAGACATTTATTATGGATAGTATCTTGACGGGTCAGCCATCAATTTGCAGGAATGATGATATGGTATATGGCTGAGGCTGGAAGCAAGAGGAGATCTTCATTGCCTTATGGGATGATCCTAACCATGGTTTTAGAAGTCAAGGAGTTGTATTTCTGAGATGAGCCTCTGAAGAACCTTAGACACACTGATTATTACAGCTTGGCTACTGTGCATAGAATGGGATTTGTGAAAGTGATGGTAGATGGGAAAGAAAGGTAATCTGGATGAGAGAGTGGCTGACATTGGAGCCACTGCACCTTCTGAGGCAGGTCCTTCAGTGAGGCATCCTTCACCAGAACCTAGCAGATCATCACCACCACCAGCACCTACTCCACCTGCATTTGTACCATGTCCTTCTGTTGGTTTTTCTGATATTCAGTTAGAACAACTTAAAGAATTTTGCTACTCACAAGGAAGAGATGAAATCTGAGCTAGATAGCAAATTTATGAACTTGAGAGAGACCCTCTATTCCTTGGATGAAGAGTTAGCAAAATTGAGTCCACACTTGGAGCCTCCAGAATCTTTAAAGAATGATCTCAAGAATATTTTTGAAGAACTTAAAGATATTGGAGGAGATTCAGAGACTTATTCCAAATGCAATGCAGAGCTTCAAGACAAAATTGTGACTGCATGTGCATTTGTTGATAGAAGACTAAAGGAATTTGTTCAAACTCAAAGTGAAGGAATGGAAAAATATTAGAAGAATTGCAAAGACTCTTAGAACTAATTTTTGATTATCTTGTAATGAAGTTTCTTTTGATGTAATGAAGTTTAGTTTAGTTGAAATTTTGATGTAATGAAGTTTATTTTTGTAATATGATGTAATGCTTAACTTTTGAATGTAATGAACTTTTTTGATACTTAATGAATATCATTTGATCTTTGAAGCATCTCTTAATTTTGTCATTTAATTTAAAACTTCTTAACCTTTTTGTTGATTACAAAAAAGGGGGAATTGATAGTCGTATATGCATTGAAAGTTATAAAGAGGAAGAAATATTTAGTATTTGTATATGCATTGGAACAAATAAGCTTAATTAATTGGCATATAAGTAATTATATGTGCATTGAAAGGAAGAAGCTTAGTAATTTGAATTTGATATGATTGTTTAATTGGTATCAAACATTAAAAGTTTACTATTAAAAGGGAAGAATAGATGTTAAATTGAGTATCATAGGGGGAGCTACCTCATTCAGGGGAGCTTACCTATGAGAACTAAATATTTGAGAAATTTGATTTGAAAATCTTATTGTTTAATCATGCATATACTCAATGTTTTTATAATCATCAAAAAGGGGGAGATTGTTGACCCAATTATTGATTTTGATGATTAATAAAAGACATGAGTATATTCACTATGTTTCTGATAGATTTAAGTGTTTCAGGGATTAAAAATGTTTTCAATCAAAAGGAATAAAGAAATAAGTTTTGAATCAAAATTTTAAAAGAATTTTTCAAAGTTCAGAACTTGGAGTCGACACCCAAATAGTCAGGAGCCGACCCCAAGGCGTATCAGAAGATTTCTGGATTTTGGCACGGTCTGGAGTCGACACCCAGAGTTTCGGAGCCGACTCCAACCTGAGATACAGAGAAGTGTATTCTGTTTCAGTTTCGGAGCCGACACCTAGAATTCGGGAGCCGACACCTTTGGGAGCCGACACCTAGTTTCTGGAGCCGACTCTAACCTGAGAACAGAGAGCGTGTTTTATGGACATTTCTGGAGCCGACACTTTTGGATTCGGAGCCGACTCCCGAAAGCGACGAGCCGACACTTAACTTTCTCGGAGCCGACTCCTCAACAACTTTTTATTTCTATTTTTGGATACCCGATTGGAGCCGACACCTGAAAAGTTGGAGCCGACTCCAACCTGTCAGGAATTTTTCATTTGTCAGAACGGACTCCAACGGTAAGATTTTTTTTTACCTAACCTCTAACGGCTATTTTTCTTTGTGTGTAGAAGTATCCAAGTATCTCATAACGGCTATATTTTCACCTAAACTTGGATTAAGAGATCTATAAAAAGGGAGAACCGTCGTTTGAAAAAGAGAGAAAAAATAGATTGAAAAATCAAAAATCCTGAGGAAGAAATCCAAGAGGAAAGACTCAAAGCTCAAATCCATCAACCCCAGAAAGCTCAAAGAGAAATCCAAGCTTCTCAAGATCAAATCAAGGAGATTTCCATTAGAAGAAAGAAAGCAAAAGCCCCAAATCCTCAACTTCTCAACTGCAAATTTCAGTGAAGAATCTGAGCTGAGGCCTGATTCAATTTTTCAAAGGAGAAGAGGAAAAGAAGAAAAGCATACATTAAAAGAGCTTCAAACAGGCTTTTCTTATCTTGCTTATTTATTTAATATTTGCTCATTTAAGGAGCTGTTTTGTACTCTAAACTCTATTTTCATTTGTGTTTGCTAATTCAATCAGGGATTGAATTAGTGGAGGTAGTATACCTCGGTACAAGCTAAGGATAGCTTGTGTTGGGTTTGTGTGGTGAGCCCGAAAAACCAGCTGGGTTCGTTGTGATCCCGGGGGAAACAACAAGTTTGAGTTGTGAGCTTAAAACAACTCAACTGTAATCAAGTGGATTATAGTGTGGACCCAAGTAATACTTGGGAGTGGACGTAGGTGTTGGATACACCGAACCACTATAAAATCCTTGTGTTTGTCGTGCCTTGTCTTTCTCTTTCTCTATCTCTTCATTTGTGCTTTGCATTTATCTTGCACTCAATCTCATTTGTTTCACAGCACATAGTTTTAAAGAGTTAAATTTTTTAAATAACCCAATTCACCCCCCTCTTGCGTTGCCATCTGGGCCAACAAAACAATAGCGAAATCATATATACACTGATCATCAGAGCAAAGACTTACCTTGAGGGTCAATAGTGCTAAGCCCGGCAGCAAAAGGGCATCCTCTGCTAATAGAGTGCTGGTTGAAACCTCCTGATCACAATGAAGGGTAACCATATCTCTTTTCTCCTACTCGCTCAACTCCGGGCGCACCTCCGGATCCTTCACATAACTCGCCCATCCTCTCAGAAAATCTGAACCGATGTTTCCTTCGGCAATGAAAAATCGGGACTTCCACTCTTTTATCGAAGACAGGTTATCATAAATCATTTTGAACGACTTCCGGGGACCAATGTAGGGCCACTCAGAGCTCCTCCCGGAAACCAGGTTGTAGCAGACTTAAAATATGGGAAGGGTCGCAGTCACCCCAACACGACTGCACATCGAGATGAACCAGATAAGGTTGCGGCAACTATTTGGGGCTACCATTGTTGGACATATATTGTAGAACCTCATCACCTCCTGTACGAGTGGGTGAAGAGGGAATCGGAGACCTGCCCTCAAGTTCTCCTCGTAGAAGAAGACTCCCCGACTTAATTCGGTTGAAACCCAGTGCTCGGTTCTCGGCACCCATAAGGCTACATCTAGAGGAACCCTATAATGGCGACGGATCCTATCCAGGTCATCAAGGGTTACCTCAGAAGCAACATCACCTGGACCCTTCATATTGGCTGAATGGGGGGTAGGATACGAACAAGCAAGCAAGGGCTCAGAGAAAAAAAAGAAAATCTCTATGACAGGGACAAAGAAGCGTTGCAGAAGGAGCGCTGCCCCAGTCCTCTTTAAATTAACGCTTCAGAGAGAAAGCCCGAGATGCCAAAACTTCCGATATGGGGGCCAGAAATAAAGGAGTCCCGCTACGTGGAACTTCCGCTATCGCGGCTTGCTGGAAACGAGGCATTTCCTCCTTGAGCTACGGCGAAAAATGATGACGAAACAACGGCCCATCATTTACGAGATTATCATTGCCCGCCTTTGTGAATCCCCCAAATAAGATTGTTCCGAATTCTACTCCCTATATCCGAACTTACACTTCAGACTAGGGAGTGGGGGGCATGTGATGAGGGGTAAAATTGTCATTGCATTAGTGACCGCCCACATCGATAATTGGGTCAGGTTTAATCCCAACATCCTACCAGCCAGCTGGCATAACAGCCAGGCGACGAAGCTAAATCGCCTTTGATAAAGTCGGGCCGTCCTGATAACCCGAACCACTCTCATACCTCGGCAACCCGAGCCGAGCCATTCTATACCTCGGCAACTCGAGCCGAGCCATTCTATACCTCGGGAAATCAGGTTATTCCTCGATCTGGCCGGACCAAGGCATTCAAAATACCTCTGCGGAGTCCGATGCGGGAGAGTTCGAATTCACTATAACTGAATAAGATTCCAAACGATGAATCATACCTAGGAGTGGCCTAGGGCCTATGTAATCACTGAATCTCAAGGCATCAATCAGCTCTCTCAGTCGTCGATCCTTTAACCAAAAAGATACGGATCCTACTGATCTTACAACAAACTTGATTCGAATCCGTTTCGAATCATAACGACTTTCAGACCTCTCCTCACGACACGCTCAGGGAACCAGGTGATCCCCTATAAATGCCATAGTCCTCCGATCTCTCAGACATGCAATTACTTGTACTCACACTTATTTACTGGCTGATACATTCCATTGAAGCTCCCCTTGAGCTCAGGGCTCTCGAGAGAACGCCCGCCTAAGGGGAACTCTTCTGTGAGAGTCTTCTCCTTACATCTGCTTGCTGTGAATCTCCACTGACTTGGGCGTCGAGGATCCTCCGCAGAGGGCAACTCCCATAGCACCCTCTACATGCAAACTATCTTGCAGGTTTCGCTCAAAGTGATGAGATCGGCATCTGGATAAGGAGTCAGAAGCGCATCCGAGTCGGAGAACAAATTTTTACAGCAACAAAAAGAAAAAAAATAAATTTCTTATTAAAAAAAAAAAAGCAAGTTGCTCGCTTTAAAACATGCTAATCTTTAGCAAGAGAATATTAAAAAAATTGATAACAAGATATTCTAAAGTGGAACCGGAATTCTCACTTATGCATTGCTGTTGGAATTTAGTAATTAATAATATCAATATCTTTGCACATCTAACTTTGTAAGTTTGTAACAGGTTTAATTATTCTTATTTTATTTTAAAATTCTTTTCAATATATTAATTTAAATTTATTTTGGTAACCCAAATAATTTAAGCCTTTCCTAAGCTTTATTTTAAAATGACAAGCAAAGTAATGCTTAAGCATTCATGGCTCAGCCCTACTTTGTTTAATAAAATAAAAATTATATATTATTTATTTATTTATTTATTTATTATCTCCTTGAATTATTATGCAGAAAAATAATAAGATTATATTATAATTTTAAATTTTCATATTTTCTTTGCATTGGTCGCATAAAACAATTCGCGAGCCCAAAGTGAAAGGAAAAAATTCTTTTTAAAATTTTTAACATGCTAGAATTCACATTTTTATTTTTATATAATACTAATTATTTATTATAATCTTATAATCAATAATCATGAAATAATGGAGCTAAATTTACAAATGAATTGAATATTAGGAGATCTATATTTATGGCAAATGTATAGTGATATAAATGTTGGTGTTTAAATGTTATGAATATAAAATTAAAAAATTAATTAAAAAATATAAATTAAATTGATACTATATTAATGTAATTATTTATTCCACCGCCCCTTGCCTTTTTAATATTCCACCGCCCATCTCACTGCTTTCACGCCTCCCCTTTCCTTCGTCGCCGTCATGGACGCCTTCCCCGTAGACTGGTCCGAGCTTCCCAAGGAACTCCTCACCGAGATCGCCTCCCGCCTCCATCTCCTCTCCGACTACGTCCGCTTCCCCGCCGTCTGCAAGAACTGGGCCGCCGCCCGCGGACCCGCTCGCCCCCCCTCCGAGCGCCCCTGGGTCCTCACCTTCGACCAGCCCCATCACGCCCAGGACGGCGAGCTCCTCTTCATCCCCGTCGCTGACCGCCGGCCCCTTCGTCTCCGCCTCCCTGAGCTCGCCTACCGCTGGATCTGTGGCGCCTCCCGCGGCTGGTTCGTCACCGTCGACCGCTTCGGAGGCATGCTTCTCCTCCACCCCTTCACCCACGCCTCGATCCCCCTCCCCTGCCCGCCCTTCATTGGAATGGAGAGGGTCTACCCTTCCAACTGCATCCGCGGCCTCCCCCTCTTCAAGGCTGTCCTCTCCGCCGACCCACTAACGGACTCCGGCAACTGTATCATTATGGCGATCAACGGCGCGACCGGCAAGCTCACGTTCTGCCGCCTGGGCGATCCCAGATGGACCGTCATCATTGACAACCATGGTATCTACTTCGGTCTCGTCCACTACAACGGCCGCTTCTACGCCGCCACCACCGATCCCGCTGTCGTGGTCTGCGACCTCGCTGGCCCCATACCGAGAACTATCGCGTGTGCTTCCACCCATGGGCGCATGGCATTCCCAAATTATCTGGTGGAAATCGACGGAGCCCTTCTGTACGTCTCTCGGTTCCGGACCTCTACTCCGACAGACCATGGGGATCACGCAAGCAGGACGGTTAGAATTGAAGTTTATAAGCTGAATAATGAGACGGGGACGTGGGCTGAGACCAGGGATTTGGGGAAGATGGCACTGTTCTTGACGCCTGGTGAAGCTGTTCCCATACTGGAAGAGGAATTTCCTGGTTGCAAAAAAAATTTCATCTATTTTCTAGACTTTCACTACAGTTATCTTTCGCAGCGCAACAATGATGAAATGGGGATGTATGATTTGACAAATGGGACGTTCCACACTTCGAGGGAGAAAGAAATCTTTAACCCTCTGTTTAAGCCTTCACTCTTTATAACTCCTGTTCTATACCCCGGAGGTGAAGCTAGGTAAACAACTCCCAATACTTTTTCGCTTATATTGTCACGGTGGATTGCTTGCTGAAGTTATTGCAAATCTTGGATAGACAAAATATGAATGAACACAAGTTTTCTATATGATAATAAAGTTTTAACATCTCTACTAAAGCATGCTATATCATCCATGGTTTGTTCAGCTAAATCATATATTTCTTGTTGTTGAATTCTGCTGCTTATTTTTCGTCCACTACCAATGCTTTTAGACATTTTGCTTTAGGGGAAAAATGGAGTTAATATTACAAACATGATTGCTTTACTTTTATTGACATAGTTGGATGGTCATGTTCCAGATGTAACATTGGAGATAGCAATTTTGAGTTGTATTAGATTTGATAGATTGGATTAACTCTTGTAGTCACTTGATTTTGAATTTTTTTCTTTCTCTATATAGCATTCATGGAGTTAATAACACTGCAAGTCCAGTTGAGTGGTTAGGGTCTAAGCTGCTAGTGTTGTTTATAACAAAGTCTTCATTTTTCCATTTTCCAAATCAAACATCTCTTCCCTCTTCCTCTTTCACATTCTTCAACTAGAAATCCTTTTTGGTAAACATTGGCAGCCAAAACTGCTTGGGAAGGGAACAACTTAAGATCTCTGCAATTTCCATCTGGTTAAATGAGATGTGGAAGTTGTCAATCTTCAGATAACAAAATATTTTTTTGCAGGGGAGCTTCTATCAGAACCAGGTATTTTAAGATCTATTTTTTCCCTCTGTGGTACACTAATTTTTTTTTGCTGTTATTTATCTTCAATCTTTTAGAGGTATGCTGCAGATTTCGCTAACAGAAATTTTATCATTTTATTATTTCTTTATAAATCACCAACTGCATTAAAGAGCCAATATCTAACAATCTTTTTATTGATTGAAGGGCTCTTGCAAATGTTGCTGGACCATCTCAAACACAGGATGCTTCTACATAGGTATTGGTTTCTCATCCTTGAATGTTCTGATTTCATTCTTTTCCTCACCTTTTTTGCAATGTAAATTTCAATATTTTCTTCCCGATGAGTTTTAGGCTCAATACATCTGAAGATTCATATAAGCTTTTGCTTATAGTTCTGGTTCATGCATGAAGCAGGTGGATTGGCAGGTGGCACAACCCATTCATGGATGATAGTAAGCATTTGTAGAAGGGCTTGCGACATAGTTGCTGGGCTCAGGTGTCTTCCTGTTGCATGTAAGGTGTTAATCCTGTAGTGTGTGAAGTGCGTATATGGTGTGCTTTCGCTTATAGTTTGAGCAAACTGGTGGTAAATAAAACCCTCCAAACTATGGCATGTTGCATCACATTATATGCTACTTATCTTAATGTGGATAATGAGATGTGGAGAGACCTTGTTGCCTTTGTGTAATGATTAAACTTTAATTTAATGCTCTTTGCAGTCTTACTCTGGCATGCATTCGTATAATGTATTGATTTCCTTCCTTTACATGTGTTATCAAGTTGCTGCAATCTGTGCGACAACCTCTTCTAGTTCTGCTCTGAGCAAAAGCTCACTAGCACAAAACTAGAAGCATCATTGCTTCTCTGTTCTGGTTCCCTTGGGAGGTGTTTGGGTCAAACTGGCATGCTAAATAAAGTTGTATAACACAATGTCTGATAAGTTCAGTGGTGTTATATTTTTATCTTTATCTTGTTGTATTTGATAAGTAGTCACACTTAATGGTTTCCTCTGATAACCCAAATATGTCAGATGCAGTTGGAAACCAATCCCTTTGCTATCTTACAAGTTTTATATTTCTCTTCTCTCTTTGTTCTTAACTGGTATGTGAATTAGCTGCTTGCCCAATCTTCTGTTGGTGGTTAGGTGGTCTGATATGTTTTCATGAGGTAGTTTATTGAAAGATCAACTTGGCCCCTTGAGGTTAATCCGTAAACATTGATGCTTGCCTTGAACATGTTTCCAGGATCTTGACTTCCCTCAGTTATATGCTACCGTTGCTCTCTTTCATCACCACCTGTTTTGGGTCAGATGTGGCACTTGGAGAAATAATGCGGGAGAAGATATACTTTTGTGGGTATAACTGATAATAATTGCTAGCATATACAATTGCTGTTTAGTTGGTGGAGGGTGGATACAGAAGTATCTTGATGCTGAATAAAAATGCTCTTGCAATCATTTGCCTACTATTTCTCAAAATTTTGGAGAAATGGGCAGCTAACTAGTGTTTTGTGAAAAGAGAAAAAGTTAAGAAAATGTATTTGAAGATTTATTATATGATACTAGGACTAAACAATTTTACATTTGAAGTCAAAATTGCACGTGTAGATGTATGAAGGGGACAAATGCTCCCAGATTTCTCCTAAGAATTTTTCTCTTGAAAAATTGTGGAACCTAGTTAAACTAGCTATTCTTTTGTCTAATCTAGCCTCAAATTAAGTGTTAATTCTGGGATTTGCTCAAGCTGGGCTTATATATGGTCTTTAAGGCTTGAGCTATGAACCTGATCCATTCTAGCAAGCAAAAAAGGAGATATAGAGAACCCTTTCTATGCTTGAGATGGGATTGTGAGGCTGTGAGCATTCATTGCCCTCACTGGCAAATGTGTTGTAGCCAAAGCACAGAAGAGATTGATTGGTGAATAGGATAGCAACGGACAGCTAGCGAGGCAAACAAGTGGATATGCATGCTGATCTATTGATGGGGGTTTAAATTAGTGGGCAAGCAAGCAACATCACCATGCTTGATAGAGAAAAAGGGCAAATCTGACAAGTTGAATGAATGAGGTAGTGAGGATTGAGACTTGTGGATAAATATTTTTGTAGGAGAGGTTTCAGAATTAGGCATTGATCTTAATTGAATCAATACACTTATCAGTAAAAAAGGGCCTAAGTTGTGATGAAGGTGGCATGTGTACATGCCCAAAATGACCACAGGATTACAAATCCATCCTGCCTTAGGACCTGCTTGTGGCAACCGCTGGCCATCAGGTACACAACAGCAGCTGTTGGAGGGGTCCAACAGCAGCTCTAAACAGGGCTTTAGACTGCATATGGATTTTATCGATTCAAAGCCAACCTAGATGAGATCTAAGGTGGCAGGCCTTCGGCCAGCTCAAGGCTGCTGACACCGCTAATTACATCTTGGTTCTTATATATCATATTTATCAAGATAAGGAAGTAATTGTAAAAACAACCAGATATGGAGCATAAAGCAAACTTTTTTGATATATATTTGCATAAGAAGGGATCATTAGGACATCAACTTGGGAGTAGATAAGACCCCTATTGCAAAAAAATTGTTTCCCATGAAATTCAGTTTTGAGATTTTGTGTACGCTTCCAAAGAGTTATGATATGTTTGGGCAACAATATGAGAAATAAATAAGAAGGGATGGAAAATTAGGATGTCTCCTCTCCTGCTTCTGTTTTTTTTGTAATTTATGTAATCATGGTGCTTCCATATTTAGCAACTTTATGTGAAAACTATAGAAACTATACATAAACATTTGCATGTATAGATGTATGAGTTCCATATCATAAAAATAAGATCGGAAAGTTGTATTTGTTAGTACACCATCATGTAACATTAAGAATTGCTTTGATTGATCTTGGATCTTGGATGCTCAACATGGAATAGATTAATTTATCTTGTGCAAGTGCTGGTTCAGTACTAGCATAGTATGTACAATGTTGTGCTAGTGTTGCACGCACTAGGATGTTGCCAAGTAGTGACATGCAATCAGCACTGTGGTCCAATTGCTGATAAGGCTTTAGCGTGATATGTACCTTGCCATATTATCCATGGTGAGTGGTACTTAGTTCATGGATTGCAATATGCATAGATGGACAAGCTTGGCCAAGCAAGGCCATTTAGTTAGTACTAAGGACCTAGGCCATTAATATACCTTTAGCATTGGTTACTAAATCTTAATATGATTGAGGGTTTTGTTTGTGTAGGAAAGGAAATCTTCTTCCTTTACAACAACATGGTACCATCTTGATGCCCATTCACTAAAAGCATGGGATGCCATATCGATACGTACTATCGCATACTAAGCATATCATACTATATTGGTATTGAATCAAGACTCGGTATTAGTGCATACTGAGTCTCGGTATACTGAACTGACCCTTGCATCAGGTACCGACATTATACTAATGTTTGATACCAAGATGGCGAATCTTGATGAAAAGTATTAAACTTTATGGATTAGGGGAAAAAAATCTTTTGAGATGCATGGAGTACTTTTGTTGTCAATCATAAGCCTAGATGAACAAGGTGGAGGTGGAAGTTAGGTTGACAAGCAAGCACAAAAATTATGGAAAGTTGTGCAGTGGGTCCAAACATGATATTCGTGAATGTTAGAGTATCCGTTGTCTTTATGCAAACAAAGATCTTTTCTCTAATGATTGGATGAGGAGGGTAAGACCTCAAATGCCACAATCAAAGTTCTGGAAGAATATATGAAAAAGCTTAAAAGACATCAAGGATAGCACTAATAGGATTTTTTGGCATTCATAAGGCTGGCCCTAAATAGTTAGTGCTTGATGGTTATTGTATTAATATGGTGTCTCGTGGGTTTTGTTTGCTACAATTATTTTCCAAACTAATGTTTGCTTCTTTTCTTCTCTAAAACCCTCATATTGTGGCATCAATGTGCCTCAATTTGCACCTTTTGCTATTGGAAACACCGAAGACAACCATGATCCTTAAGCTTTGGCACACTGCATCATCTTTTGGCATTCTTCTGATTTTCCCTTACTTTTTTTGAGCTTGTTTTCTCAATTGTTTGCATTGATCCTAGACTATTTAAGCCTAATGCTCCTCATATGACTTTCAAAGATTCATATGTACAATAATTCTTGAAGATAACATAAATTTTATTGATTATACCAGAATGATTTCAACTCTAAACTCTAGTAGGTGGTGTCTCTAACTAGGGTTTGCATCTTGTTTTGTCAACCAAGATAAAATGCTTGAAAAATATTTCATGTTGATTTCCATCTTGAAGGACATAATCATCTGTCCAATTCCCACTACCCAGAGATGATTAGTCATTGGCATTTTTCGTTGAAGATATCTAACAACACAGGCTACGAATATACTTTAATAGCATTAAAAAATTCTTCACTTCATTATAAATACCTTTCTAATATAGTTTGTGTTTGCATATCGATCCTTATGATATTTGCATACATCTCTTTAGAATGCAAGTTTGTGCATAGACTACCTTTAAAAGAAAAAAAAATGTTGCCCAATTTTTAATTATAATTGTGGATATTTCCCTACAAAGTTTTGAACCCAGGCCTAAGCTTTCCTTAGCATAAAGAGTTGAAGTGGTTGAGGGGAACTATAATATGAACTATGCTCACTTTCATTTTTGCCTAGAGAAGTGGATCTTGAGGCGATTCAAAGTTCTAGTTTCATTGTCTTAGATAGGGTTTGCAAGGCGCTAAAAGATGAATGGAGGGATTTTTTATTACCCAGTTATGTTGATGATATGTCATTTTGGGTTCTTGAGCTAAATCAATCGCTAATACCATGTGATGTGGCTGGTAGCGCCATATAGGTGTTAACGGCAAAGCTAACTGACGGCAGGGGGCCAAATGAAGCGGCCCCGTTTCTCCAAGGCGGCCCTGACTCTCCCTGGCGGCCCTACTTCTCCAAGGCGGCCCTCGACGGCCCCGACTCTCCCAAGCGGCCCTCGGTGACTTTGCTTCTCCAAGACGGCCCTCGGCAGCCCCGACTCTCCTAGACGGCCCTCGACGGCCTTGCTTCTCCAAGGCGGCCCTCAGTGGCCCTACTCCTCCAAGGCACCCTCGGCGGCCTCATCTCTCCAAGGTGGCCCCGTCTTTCCTCAGGAGCCCTCAACGGCCCACCCTCTTCACGTGTTTCCCTATGTAAGCCAAACACACTAACCACTTGACCCATGTGCCCGATGGGATCAGGCTCACCAACTATCTAACCCACGTGCTCGATGGGATCAGGCCCACCAACCATCTGATCCATGCACCCGATGGGACCAGACCTGCCAACCACCTGACCCACATGCCCGATGGGACCAGGCCCATCAACCGTCTCCGAACTCATGTAATTACCATAAGTTTAGCAGACATTCTTCTTCACGGAATCCCACATGGTTGATCCCCAGACTGAAACCAAGAGTCCTTAAAAGGATAAGAAGGATCCTGGACAAGGTAAGACACTTAACACGCTAAAAACACTTAGAGATCGTTCCACTCTCTGGGTCCTTCCTTACGAGTTTCTCAAGCTTACGGCTATGACCTCGGTCACTAACTTGTCCGTCGGAGGATCCCCGCCAAAGCAATCTTTGGCCCTGGGACTTCTTGCAGGTCTCTCACCGAGGAAAAGCTTCATCAGCAACCTCACGGAGTTCTCTGACGTCAACTACCGGTGATCGAGCGTCATCAGATTGGCACGACAGGAGGGGGACAAGAAGAATAGAGCTTCATAACACCTAGCTACAAGCCTTCTTTTCCTCTACATCGACAATGATGGTGACGCGTGCTCGAAAGGCCTCTATCAGCCACGTTGGGGGGCACCTTCAACTGGCGGAGCAGCAGGAGATTAACCTTCCTGCTGCTAATCCTTCGGCTACTCCAGCGCCACCAGCTGCGGCCGCTCAAGATGAACAGCTGGCTGCACTCACCCGACAAGTCCAGACTCTGACTGCAATGGTTCACGAACTGCAGGAGTAGTGGTCTATGGCCACCCAACATTAACCTAGGCCTCCTACACCGCCTGCGGTAGATGCACCAGCCAACCAGCAGTCCTAGACCTCCCTAACGAGAGACCACCATCGTACCTCGCCCAGAGGACATCGCCGGAAACACTCAAGAGGTCACGCTCCCCCGTCCGTAGCTCGGATGGCTCCTTCCCGAAGCGATGGCATCGGGAAGAGCCCAAGCGAAGGCACCATTGCTCGCGCTCTTCCCCTTCTTCTTCTTTATCTTTCGAGTCATCAAGGAAGATGTCAACTATCAACCACCAAGCAGAGAAAGGCTTGGATGAGTTCCACCGACGGTTGGAGGAGCTCAGCAGAAAAATCAACAATCAGCTGGAGGAAAACTACGATACCCATCCTTCCTACACGCGACGTATTCTGGAGGAGCCCGTCCCCTTCAGATTTTGTCTTCCTCAGCTGGACCTGTATGATGGTACAACGGATTTGCTCGATCATCTCGAGAGCTACAAGGCTCTCATGCAAGTCCAAGGAGCTACTGACGCCCTCCTTTGCAAGTCCTTTCTTGCCACCCTGCGGAAGGCTGCCCGTGCATGGCACTCCCGACTGACCCCCCACAGTATCGACTCCTTTCGGCAGTTGGAAAGGGCCTTCCTGGCACACTTTGACACCTGCCGAAGGATCCCCTGGTGGCGGACAACCTTTTCTCCATTCGACAGGAGGGAGAGTCTCCGTGACTTCGTGGCTCGTTTCAAAATGGCGGCCCTCGAAGTTTACCACCTGGATGATGCGGTGGCAACCTTAGCGCTTAAACGAGGGCTCCATCCTTTTCGTTTCACCTTCCCCTCGACAAGAAGCCATCCAGTTTCTACTCCGACCTCCTACTTCGTGCGCAAAAATACATCCTCGCCGACGAAGCTGACTCCATCCATTGGGAGTTCGATGAAGGATTCAGCAGGAGGTTTGCTCGCTTGGAGCCAAGCAGACCCTCCCGCTCCAAGAAGCCCGAGCCTAGAGGTGGGCATTGGGCTGTGCCTGGCACGGCACGGTCTAGGCCCCTCGTGCCTTAAAAATTATCGTGCCGTGCCTGGCACGGCACAGAAAAAAAATTTATATTTGGCACGGCCCGTGGCCCATTTCCATCAGGGCCGTGTCTAGCACGGCCCAGCTGGGCTGTGCTCCGCTTGGTGCCTGGGCACCAGGTGCCTAAGCACCACGTGGCACGGCCCATCAGGGCCGTGTCCAGCACGGCCCAGCTGGGCCGTGTCCAGCACGGCCCTGATGGGCCGTGCCACGTGGTGCTTAGGCACCTGGTGCCCAGGCACCAGCTCGCCTAGGCACCAGGCCGTGCCTAGGCACCTGCTGGGCCAATTGGCCCAATTCCAGCTGTTTTTAACGGCTATATAGCCGTTAAAGGCTGTTGGAAGGGGTTTAGACCATTTTATCCCTGCCAATAGTCATATAACAGCTATATCAAAGGATAGTTTTAGAAAAAAAATTAGAAATTCTATAAATAGATGAACTCTCCCTCATTCTTACTATACCAAACCAACTCCTCTATTACTACTATTTCTCTTTTCCAGCAAGTGCTCTAGTAGATTAGCAATTTAATTTTTAGTTTACAAGTGTTCTTACAAGTGGCAAGTGCTCAAGCAAGTAGTCAAGTGCTACAAGGTCAATTCTTGTTGAAAGGCGAGAGCGCAAGAGGAAGCTCACAAATCTCGGCTCCACGCCTCCACCTCTGATCTTTTCTCAATTCCTTTTTGTGGGTTAGTTTTTATTTTTTTGCATTTATTAATTAAAAATTTTAGATATGGCATCTTTTAACGAAAGTAATTTTAACATGCACGCTTTTTCTGAGGGTGAGGAAACTAATTCCCAAGGACTCCAACCCCAATCCCAACTCCAAGTTCCATGTAGAGCTAGTGTCAGTAGTGTCAAACCTCTTCTCGTAAGAGGACTAGTAATGTTTGGATTGATTTCGATAGAATTATAGTTGATGAAGTCTATAAAGCAAAATGTAAAAAATGTGCAAAACTTTATAGTTGTTCTAGTACTGGGGAAACAGGGCATCTAAGAAAACATCAAGAGAGTCATAGGATGCATGATTCCAGTCAGCAAGGACTCCTTAATATACAAGAGGGATCACTTGTAGGCAATTTTGCATATAACCACGAAAATCAAAGAAAATTACTGGTAAGATGGATAGTTCAAGATGAATTACCTTTTAGTTTATCTGAATCTTATAATTTTAAAAGATATGTTCAATTAGGCCTACAACCTGCTTATAAAAGAACTAGTAGTCGTACCTTTAGAAGAGTGGCTATGATAAACTTTTTAACAATGAAACAAAGTTTAACGGAAAGCCTCTCAAATTTAAATGCTAGAATTTCTTTAACTTCTGATGTTTGGTCGGCATCTGTAGGTAGTAATTGTTTTATTGCTGTTACTATTATATTGATAATGATTGGCAATTAAATAAACGAATTATTGCTTTTCGTGCTTTTGATTTTCCGCATTCAGGATAACAAATTTCAAATATTATTTATCAAACTGCATGCTCATATAATATTAATAATAAAATAATATCAATTACTTTTGATAATGCATCTAATAATAATTCTGCTGTTACATTATTAAACGACTCTTTGCATCCCATTTTAGATGGACAATTATTTCATATTAGATGTGCATGTCATATATTAAATCTTTCTGCTCAATCTGGCATGAACATAATTCAAGAGGTTATTTCAAAAATTAGAAATGCAGTTTCTTTTATTCATGCTTCAAGGTTAAGACTTCAAGAATTTAAACAATTATGTGTAGATCATGGTAAACGTTTTAAAAAATTTAAACTTGATGTAATAACTCGTTGGAATAGTACCTATGCCATGATACATGATGCATATCCATATAAGAACTTATTAAGTGCTTATATTAATGAGCGTGGATTAGGATTTACATTGACTGAAGCTTATTGGAATCAAGGTAAAATTTTAAAAGATTTTTTGGTTATTTTTATGATGCTACAAATGTTCTTTCAGGTATTTATTATCCAACTTCTTGTTCATTTTTACAAAAAGTATATGTAATTAGTGAAAAATTTAAAGAATATAGATATCATGAAGTTTTAATGCCTATTATACATAATATGGAAAATAAATGGAATGAATATTAAAATAGGATATGTCCATTGCATAACTTAGCTGTTGTTTTTGATCCTAGAGTTAAATTAAATGGTATAATTTTTTTAATTGATCAATATTGTGAAAACATGAATCAAAATCCTGAACCTGCTAAAGATGAGGTAACATGACTTCTTAATGATATTTATTATTTATATAATGATAAAATTTGTGGATCTAGAATACTGCTCAAAGCTCTGCTTCTTCTAGATCTCGTTCGTCATCTATTTTTTCATTCATTAAAAGACATGCGCATGCTTCATCATCTTCTTCATCTTCTTCATCTTTAAGTAATGAATTGGAATTTTATTTACGAAACGATCTTCATTCTGCATATGATGAAGATCAAATAGAAAGTCTAGATGTATTAGCTTAGTGGAAGAGTGTTAAAAATCAATATCATGTTATGTCTATCATTGCACGAGATATTTTAGCTATGCCGATGTCCACAGTAGCATCGGAATCCGCTTTCAATGCAGGTCGACGTATTTTGGATAAAAAGAGAAGTAGGATGACTGGCGAGACAGTTGAGATGCTTATCTGCTTCAAAGACTGGTTGGATGCTGAGGTGAGGCTTCAAGATAAAGGTGGACATGACTTAACCAGCGAAGATGATAATGACACAAATACTACTGATGACTGATGAGTGATGAGTGAGTCATTTCTACTTTTATAATTATATATTTTTATTTTTTAAATTGTTAAAAACTTAAAGTAAGTCATCTTTATTTTTTTCTTTCTATTTTTTTCTCCTTGCTTATTGTATTATGTTCTGGAGGTCAGGCCTAGCCCCCCTTCCTTCTGTACCATTTTGATTTTAAATTAATAAACTGGTAGGGGTCTATGCCAAACCCCCCACATATAAGGTGGCTTTATATTAATAAAATTTTTTTATTCCTAATAATTTTTTAATTTATCAAAAAAAAATTACAAATTTTTCGTGCTTGGAACCGTACTGGGCCGTGTCGGCATAGCCCGGTACTGTAGCAGTACGGGGCCGTGCCTGGCACGACCCATGTGGGCCTAGGCCATGCCGTGCCATGGGCGGCACGACCCAGTGCCTACCTCTACCCGAGCCATCGCCGACCGGACGACTAATGCTGGAGTCTCGCCCCAAGGGAAAGTAAACTCATCCCTCTCCTTGCCCCTCGTCTCACATTCTCATGGAGATCGAGGGCGAGTCGTACTTCAAGCACCCTTCCCTAATGAAGAAAGGAGCTCCCCATGACAAGAGCTGTTACTGCCGTTTCCATCGGGACTATGGCCACGACATCGAGAACTGCTACAGCCTGAAGCGCACCATAGAGGAGCTCATCCAGCGGGGTTACCTCGGAAAATATGTCCAGAGGGGACCCCCAGCTGTTCCGGCGCTTATGGGGCCTCCACCTGCTTAGGCCAATGTCGACAACGCCTCGACGAAGGTGGCAATGTTGTCTTAGGGAGCAGCCTCTTCATCCAAACGACCAAGAGGAGATGAAAGAATAAATGATGTAATTTCTTTTCCTAAAAGGGAGTCAGCCGGGATTGAAAATGTAAACAATGATGGCATCGTCTCAATGACAATTGCTAAGTACCTTGTAAAATGAATCTTAGTTGACAGTGGAAGCTCGGCTGACATCATTACCTACGATGCATTTGTTCGGATGAACTTGTCTCCCAGCTCTCTCCGACCAGTGGCGACGCCTTTGGTCAGTTTCACAGGCGATTCGGTGAGGGTGGAAGGTGAAATCATCCTTCAGTGATGGCCCAAACACCACCGTGTCAGAGCACAGTCGTGATGAGGTTCCTGGTCGTCCGAGTGCCTCTGGCATACAATGCCATCCTCGGCCGATCCGGTCTTAATCTCCTCGACGCGATCATCTCCATCAAGCAGCTGCTCGTCAGATTTCAACCAGTAGCAAGATTGGCAAGATGAGAGGGGAGATTAGCCCGGTCCTGCCATGCTATCATGAAGCTTCAAGCCCTCAAGAGGTCACGCCGGCCTCGGAGGTGCACGATCCCAGGGAATCTACCAAAGGAGGAGAGCCGACCGAGCACCTACTGACTTTTCCATCGGGGGACGATCCGATGAGGATGGTCCAGGTTGGCGAACTTCTTCCCATGGAGGACCGAGACTGTCTCCTGGCTTTCCTACGAACCAATTCAGATATCTTTGCCTGGTCAACATCGGTCATGCCCAGCATACCATCGGGGGTGATCACCACAAGCTCAACATCGACCCAAAGCATCGCCCGATCCGTCAGAGAAAAAGGAGTTTTTCCCCTGAGCGACAGAGCAATTGATGAGGAGGGCAGCAAATTGCTCGCTGCCGGCCACGTTCGGAAAGTGCACTACCCGGATTGGTTGGCCAACTTGGTAATGGTCCGTAAGGCAAACGGGAACTGGAGGATCTGCATTGACTTTATCGATCTCAACAAGACTTGCCCAAAGGATAACTTCCCATTATTTTGGATCGATCAGCTGGTAGACTCCACATCCGATCACGAACTCCTCAGCTTCATGGATGCCTTCTCCGGGTACAACCAAATAAAAATGGACCCAGACGATGAGGAGCATACATCCTTCATGACCGAGAAGGGCATCTATTGTTACAAAGTAATGCCTTTCGGCTTAAAGAATGCAGGAGCAACCTATCAAAGGTTGATGAATAAGGCTTCAAGGACCAACTTGGGCAGAACATGGAGATATACGTGGACAACATACTGACAAAAAGTGCCAGCACCTCCAATCATGTTTCTGATCTGAAGACCTTCAACAATCTCCGTCGCTACCAGTAAAGTTGAACCCGCAAAAGTGCGCTTTCAGGGTCACGGCAGGGTTCTTAGGCTTTATGGTAATGCAGCGCGGGATCGAAGTCAACCCGGAGAAGATCAATGCTATCCTCGACATAAGGGTACCAGCTAACAAGAAAGAAGTGCAACGGCTCACGGGAGAGTGGCGGCACTAAGCTGTTTTCTTTCCAAGTCGGCTGAGCGATGCTTGTCTTTCTTCAAAGATCTGCACAAAGTGAACGGGTTCGAGTGGACGAAAGATTGTCAAAGAGCTTTTGAAGGACTGAAGGTGTTCCTATCCACCTCGCCATTACTGTCAAAGCCAGAGGATGGAGAGTGCCTTTTTCTCTATCTCACCACCTCCTCAGAGGTCGTCAGCTTTGTCCTGGTACCATAGTTGTTAAAACTGGACCGGCCGGTTGAACCGATTGAACTGGGACTCGAAGGCCAAGCCGGTCCGATTCTAACATAAAATCGGATATGTAAGAGACCCAGAATAACCCGGTCAACCCGTCCGGTTCACTCGTGAACCGGTCAACCCGATTTGAACCAGGTCACAGGTTTATCAATGTTGTTTCAAATTTTCTTGTCTTTGGCATTTCAAATTCCTGAGAGTTTATGGTGACTTTTTCTTCATTGGGATACTCGCAAGTTTTATGGAGAAAGAAAAGAAGATCATATAAAGAAGAGCATTGATGAGAGGAGAATAAATAAAGAAAAAAATATGAAAATATGAAAATTTTATGGGAATCAAGACGGAAAAGTAGAGACATAAAGAAAAATGATGAAAATAAAGGAAACTCGGATAGAATTTTTTTTAATTTTCTTTTTTTTGAGAAAAAGTTAAATCAGACTAAATGGGTATGCAGATTAAAAGTAAGCAAATTTTAGAGATTAAATAAGATACTAAAAAAGATTTTTTTTAAAAAAAAGAAGATTATAAAGATTAGTAATCATATGTTCATTTTATTAAAAAAATATTTTTTATTAATATAAATATATTTTTTATATTAAAATAATTAATCGATGGTTCAATCGGTGACCTGATGGTTGAACCAGTGACCCGATGACCCAAGCCCTTGGCCAGGTCAATGTCGGACCGGGTGTGACAACTATGCATGGTATGCCTCGACACCAGCGAAACTCAGAAGCCGTCTACTATGTGAGCAAGGTACTCCATGACACCGAGGTCAGATACTTCAAAACAGAGAAGATCATTTTTGCTCTCATTATCTTCGCCCAGCGTCTTAGGCCGTATTTCCAAGCTCATCCCATCGTGGTGCTCACGGACCAACCCTTCAAGGCTATTATGGCACGTCCTGACACCTCGGGCCGGCTGGCTAAATGAACAATCAAGCTGGGGGAGTTCAACATCTCGTTCCAGGCAAGGCCGGCTCTGAAGTCCTAAGTTCTTGCCAACTTCTTAGTCAAGTGTACCTAGACCGAGGAGCAAGCAGGAGAACCCCCAATGGTGCAACTAGACGTTGAGCTCGAGGACATGGGGGAGGCATGGATCCTCCATGTGGACAGCGCCTCAAACTCCCAGGGATGTGGTGCCGGTCTCATTCTTGTAGGTCGAAGGGCGAAAAGATAGAGTACGCCCTTTGACTCCTCTTCAAGGCTACAAACAATCAGGCCGAGTACGAAGTCGTGCTGGCCGGAGTAAGGCTCGCTCAGGAGCTCGGGGTAAAGCATCTCCGAACCTTCACCGACTTCCAGCTTGTCTCTGGACAAATCAACGGAGAGTACGAGGTGAGGGATCCCGTCATAGCCCAATACTTGGAAAAGGTCCAACTCCTGACCTCTTCGCTGTCATACTTCAACATCAGTTATATTCCCCAGAGCAAGAACACCAAGGCCGACGCTCTTTTCCGTCTGGCCACCTTGCCGAACAACGTCCTGGGGGGTACCTACGTCGAGCACATGGAAAGGCCCAGCATTGAAGACAAGGAAAAGGTCCTTCCGGTCATGCAAGAACCAACATGGATGGATGCCTACATCGCTATCTCATCGACGACATCCTTCCCGCTAATCGCAAGGAGGCCAGACTGCTCAAATGGAGAGCCCCCAAGTTCGTCTTGTCGGACGGCTGGCTATACAAAAGGTTATTTTTTACCCCCTTCTCAAGTGTGTTGGTCCTGAGACGCCGATTACATCCTCAAAGAGATACATGAAGGCATCTGCGGAGACCACCTGGGGGCAGATTATTGGCATAGAAGGCTCTCCGCCAGGGATATTACTAGCTCACCATAAGGGAAGACGCCGCCAAACTAATCCAGAAGTGCGACGGTTATCAACGACACTCACACATCCAACGACAGCCAGCTTCCCCACTCAGTCCATTCTCGGCTCCCTAGCCCTTCGCCCAGTGGGAAATGGACATCCTTGGGCCATTCCCCCGGCTCGGGTCAGCGAAAGTTTTTACTTGTCGCCATCGTCTACTTCACCAAGTAGGTCGAGGTCGAGGCGTTGCTAAGATCCCCAAGAGCAAGGTCAAAGCTTTCTTCTGGAAGTTCATCATATGCCGGTTTGGGTTGCCTCATACCATCGTCACGACAACGGTCGGCAGTTTGACAATGACACATTCAGAACTTTCTGCGCCGAGCTGAACATCTGCCATCGGTTCACCTCTGTTGGCCACCCACGGACCAATGGGGAAGCCGAGGTCATAAATCGGACCATCCTTCAGGGGCTTAGAACCCGATTGGATGGGTCTAGGGGCAGATGGGTGAAGAGCTCCTAAGCATGCTGTGGGCATATCACACAACTCCAAAAGCCCCAACGGGAGAGACCCCATTCAGTCTTGTCTTCGGATCCGAGGCGGTCGAGATCGGCTTACCAAGCCCCCGGTGGAGTCATACAACGAAGAAGATAACCCCACCCAACTGAGAGTCAACCTCGACTTCATTGACAAAGCTTGCGACCGAGCACGGCTCAGGACGGCCACATTCCGCCAGCGAGCGACCAAGTACTATAATGCCCGGGTCCGTCCCAAGATATTATGTCCTGGAGATCTGGTCCTCAGAAAGGCCGAGGTGTCCAAGCCAACGGAGGGGGCAAACTGTCTCCAAACTAGGAGGGTCCTTACCACATCACCAAGGTCCTTCATCGATGAGCCTACCGGATCGACGAACTCGACGGACGGCCTATCCCACGTACTTGGAACGTAGATAACCTCCGCCGATATTATCAATGATGTACTCCTTTGGCTGTAATAATAAAGGTAATTCCCAAATATTAGGTTTGATTCACCTCTGAAGCTGAGGACCTGACATCTAAATATGCTCGGCGGCATCGCAGCTAACGGGTCACCACTCGATCTGGCGCGGAGGCGCTCCCGAGGTAGTTCAAGACCCTGATAGCTCGTACCCATTCGAGTTGCCCCTCGAGTCGGCACACAAACCTTGGAAACGGTTTTAAAGGTGCTCGGTGGCATCGCGGCTAATGAGTTACCACTCGATCCGGCGCAGAGGAACCCTCAAGGCGGTTCAAGACCCTAACAGCTTCGTACCCATTCAAGTCGTCCCTTGGATCAGTACACAAACCCCCAAGACAGTTCTAAAGGTGCTCGACGGCATCGCGGTTAATGGGCCACCACTTGGTCCAGCATGTAGGCGCCCCCGAGGCGGTTCAAGACCCTGACAGCTCCGTACCCATTCGAGTCGCTCCTCGGGTCGGCACACAAACCCCCGAGGCGGTTCTAAAGGTGCTCGGCGACATCGCGGCTAATGGGTCACCACTCGGTCCGGCGCAGAGGTGCCCCCGAGGCGGTTCAAGACTGTGACAGCTCCGTACCCGTTTGAGTCACCCCTCAGGTCGGCACACAAATTCCTGAGGTGGTTCTAAAGGTGCTCGTGGCATCACGGCTAATGGGTTACCACTTGGTCCGGCGCGGAGGCACCCCGAGGCAGTTGAAGACCTGACAACTCCGTACCCCTTCGAGTCGTCCTTCGGGTCGGCACACAAACCCCCGAGGTGGTTCTAAAGGTGCTCAGTGGCATCGCAACTAATGAGTCACCACTCGGTCCGATGCGGAGGCGCTCTCGAGACGGGTCAAGACCCTAACGGTCCCGTACCCGTTCGAGTCGCCTCTCGGGTCAGCACACAAACCCTCGAGGCGGTTCTAAAGGACTCTTAAGCGCACCTAAGTGTCTCTAAATCGACATCGGTGCCCTGTGGTCATTCCAACAAGTGCCTAGGGGACCAAGGACTCAACCGACGACACGAGTTCGTACTGACCCCAGTTGGATCGCAAGAACTATGGCGCTTGCTGCCAAACCTAAGGATTAGGATCGGTACGACGTCACAGACAAACAAGACAGCTATAAAAGCTAAATGAGAATTCTTGGACAAAAATTTTTCTTTTTTCATTGATGATTCAAAGGGGTTACAGAGGCCGACTTACGGCCAATTACAAGCAAAAAGAAAAGGTAAATATAGAAAAGAAAATACAAGGGAAGGAGCCTAAGTGTCTATGGCTCGGCAGGCCTCGGTTCATCGTCGGCCTCGTCCCTGTTCGACTCCACATCATCCGGGTCTCCAGGCTGGACAGCACTTAGGTCATCAATTCCGAAGACTTGGCCGACCTTCTCCTTGCAGTGCGCGAAGCCTTGGGCATAACGTCGAGACTGGCCTCAGTCACCTCCTACTCAAACGCCGAGGAGCTCTTAAATTGCTTGACGGCGTTCCAGCCTAGGCCTCGGCGCGCTGAGCTCAAGCCTCGGCATCAACCCTCCTCACTTCGGCCGCCTGGGCATCCAACTCTGCCAAGGCGGCCCTCTCCTCGGCAGCGAGGGCAATGGCTTCCGCCGTCTCGGCCCGGTCCACGGCATCCCGAGCTACTGAGTCAGGTCGTCGACCTTACCTTCGACCGACTCCAGCCTCTCCCCAAGTATCACCAACTTAGCCTTCGCCACCAAGTTTCGATTGAGCTCGGTCATCGCTTTTCCCTCAACCTCCCTAAATCGAGCCTTCCATTCGTCGCGGTCGGCTTCGGCCGGGAGAACCTTGCCGGCCATCTCAGTCTCTGGGTACGAGCCTCGGCCAGCCTCCCACCAACTCATCGCACCAGCCCCGGTACTTGGCCAACCGGGTTTGGGAGCGGTCAACAGCATCATCGGTCCGGATCAGGGCATCCCGGAGGGTGAGAACTTCGTTGGCCGTCTGCAAAAGCTAAAGAGTCAGTCGAAGCTCAGTTATAATCAATAAGAAGGAATACGGTGTGAGGGGAGTTTACCTGAAGCACCGACATATGTGGCATTAAGGATTCTGCGATGGCCTCGCGCTCAAGCTGCTTGCAAAAGCGCGGTAGGTGAATCCTCTCCATTAGGTGCTCCATCAGGCGCCCACTGTCCATCGCCGAGAACCTCGGCGGCCTTCGTGGCTCCTGCCGGGGATCCCGACTGGGCAGTGATCGTGGGGTTGTTGGCTCCACTTCGCCATCGCCGGCTAGCTCCTCTTCGTCCCTGGCCTCCAAAGTTGCTACCCCCATCTTCGGCTCGGGGGAGGCCGGTGCTCCCTCTCGGCCCTCAGGTCATCCGCCCTCGTCAGCTCGGTGGGAGCTTGAGGCTCCCCTCGACCTTCGGGATGACGGACTCCGCCGGTTCGGTAGTTGACGGAAGCCCGTCAATGGCTTCTCCCGCTTAGGCCGGTTGGCCCCTCCTCTTCGGTCTCGCCTCGGCCACGATGGGGACATCCCTCTCCATTGGCGTCTCTACCAGGGTGCTCCCCATCGGCCCCTCCGCAGGGGCCACCTCCGTAGTTGCTGCAAAGGCCTAGGCTGGCTTGTCCTGGGCCTTCGCCAAACTTTTTTGGCTGGCCTCACAACCTCGCTATCCTTCTCCCTCCTCTTCTGCATTGCCACCTTCAGCTTCTCGACGGGCAACTTCATCGCTGTACAAAAACCGATAGCCAGAAAAGAAGCTAAGCAGAAAAGGCTGAGAGGGGTGAAGTCTCGTGCTCACCGACTGTCGGGGCCAATTCGGCCTTATAGAGGTTGGCCTTAGCCAACAACTCCGTGCAGGAAGGGATCTCAGAGGACATTAAGCGGTCGAATAGCTTTCGGTCCCTCTCATCCACGACGGAGTCCTTATTGGGGCCGATGTCATCCTCACTCTGTCCACATAGGCAAACAAAAATCAGGATTTCCATCCCTTGACTTTGGAGGGGAGTTTTAGTGGTAGGGTCCTACCCGGCCTAGAGGTGAAAATCCATCACCCGTCCTCATTGTGGTGGCGGAGCTTTTAGAAGGCTTGGAACAGAGAAATTCTGGCTTCCGAGCCATGGAAGAAGCATAGGACAACGAAGCAACAGATGATTCGAACCGAGTTCGGAGTCAACTGCGATGGGACAAGATCGTACCTATCTAAGATGTTAAGAATGAAAGGGTGGAAAGGAAGACGAACTCACACCTGAAAACTCGTACAAAGCTATCCGATCGGTTTGGTCGGAGGTCACCCTGTCCTTGGGCCCAGGTGCGGACAGACGGATGAAGCTAGGGACCCTATACCTAGTCCTGAGGTCTTTTACCTCCTCAGAGGTCATGGTAGAGGCCGCCCCCTTCGGCCCTGCCAGATCAAAGGTAGCCATCAGATGAGGGGCCGGACGGGCTGGAGGCAGTGGAGCTACCCTAGCGGGCACTACCCTAGGTGGAGACACCCTAGGCAGGGACACTCGGGGTGGTGATGGTTGGATAGCTATCATCGAGCGTCGCATATGGTGATACCACCAACCGGCCGACGTCTACGGTGGATCAACGAACCTCATCCTCCTCTTTTGAGGATGGGGAAGGAGTCACAGCGAGCCTTTTGCCCTCCCTAATGGCGCGACGGTCCATGAACGAAAGACAAAGAAGAAGACAAGGAATGGAGGAGACAAAAGACACTGATCTGGTGTTGACAAAGGGGAGCAGAAGGTTCGGACTCTGGAGGACTCAGAGGGAAAGATGACAAGAAGGACGATGAGAGCGTAAAGGGCGCGCTCGGGCAAGTGAGGTGATTCTATACAGAGTTTTTGAATCATCCCGCCCAAGGCGTTGCCACATGGCCATTTGCGATTGGAGGCGACATCCAGCTGTCAATAGCTTCCCCTTTGCCCGAGATATGGCGTCTTGGTTCCGCACAGGGAGAGGGATCTGCGGCTAATAATAGGGCATGAGGAGTAATGACTTAATGGTGGCAGCTGACTTTTCCATCCCTCGAGAGATATTCCCTCGATGCGCCCGAGATCAGCTTTACTTTCCATGTTTATTCTTAAATATGGGAGGGCTTCGAAGCGACATTGCCTCGAGGAGGTGCGCCCCCGCCTCCGACGGTTAATGGCGCACAAAAGCCAGCAATGATAACAATTTTTTGCGCTTCTTTCATCCGAGAGTCAACGAACGAGTGGCCCCTTGAGCTCAGGAGCGAAGGAGCATCTGATGTGGCTGGTAGTGCCACATAGGCATTAACGGCGAAGCTAACTGACGGCAGGGGGCCAAACAAAGCGGCCCCACTCCTTGGCGGCCCTGCTTCTCCAAGGCGGCCTTCGGCGGCCCTCGGCGGCCCTGACTCTCCCAAGCAGCCCTCGGTGGCCCCGCTTCTCTCAGGTGGCCCTCAACAGCCCTGACTCTCCTAGGTGCCCTCGGCGGCCCTGCTTCTCCAAGGCAGCCTTTGGTAACCCCGCTCTCCAAGCTGCCCTCGGTGGTCCTGCTTCTTCAAGGTGGCCCTCGGTGGCTCCGCTCTCCCAAGTGGCCCTCGACGGCCCTGCTCCTCCAAGGCGGCCCTCAGCGGCCCTGCTCCTCCAAGGCAGCCCTCGGCGGCCCCGCTTCTTCAAAGTGGCTCTTGGCAGCCCCGTCTCTCCTCAGCAGCCCTCTCCACGTGTTTTTCCATGTGAGCCAAACACACCAACTCCTTATCCACACGCTCGATGGGATCAGGCCCACCAACCACCTAACCCATGCTTTCGATGAGACCAAGCTTACCAACCACCTGACCCACATGCCCGATTGGACCAAACCCACCAACCACCTGACCCACGTGCCCGATGGGATCAGGTCCATCAACCGTCTTCAAACTCACATAATCACCATGAGTTTAGTAGACATTCTTCTTCATAGAATCTCACATGCCTAATCCCCAAACAGAAACCAAGGGTTCTTAAAAGGGTAAGAAGGATCTTGGATAAGGTAAGACACTTAACACGCTAAAAATACTCAGAGAACGTTCCACTCTTTGGGTCCTTACGAGCTTTCTCAAGCTTACGGCTGTGACCCCAGTCACTAACTTGTCTGTCGGAGGGTCCTGCCGGAGCAATCTTCGGCCCTGGGACTTCTTGCAGGTCTCTCGCCAAGAAAAAGCTTCATCAGCAACCTCATGAAGTTCTCTGACGTCAACTACCGATGATCGGGCATCATCACCATGCATTTCATGCTAGTAGTTTACTAGCATAGTGTAATGGTTTATTATCTTCTATGATCATGCCAATCCATGTTGCCCAATATTAATTCTTGATGGCAATTTTGGTAAGATCTGGATTGAGTTGTAAACCGTAGAGTGGGTTGGATAAGATTAAATCTTGGATTGTCGGATTTTTTTTCTTTTTTAAAGTTAAAATGTATAAGAAATGTAAAAATTAAAAAATTAAATACGAATTAAATGGGGTAGATGAATAAAGAATAAAAAGCTATTAATATAAGAAGTAAGGTTTTTAATGTTGTGGGATGAGACCATCTTGGCTTTTTTATGGAATCGGATGTGCCGTCGTCCCACCTTGTCCCAGCACTTGCAAGATGCATCAATTGGGATGCTATGATGTGGGATTTAAATGCATGATAAGAAGTCTAGTCTCCACTAACTTAAACCTATATAGAGTATGTCTAGCAACACAAGCGTTGTGTATGGTTATTCATGATATTCATATATTACCTATCAATTCAACTATTACTTCACTTTGAATGTCTTAGACAAGAAACAAGAATAAGATTTTAATGTATGGTTGAGAATTCAAAAATTTGCCCCTTATTTTGACTCCATAAACTCTAACAACAAGCTTGTCAATTTTACTATTCAAGTCTCATTATTAATAAGTAATTTAAAAGTCATATAATAAAATGAATTATGGAAAATGAAGTATGTCTGATTAGTATCTAAATATCATAGTCAAGTTGGATCTTATAGTCTAAGGGACTGCACCATCCATAATGCATATCTAGATCATGTCTTTGTAATAGTCCTAATCCAAAGATATCGTTTCAAGCCATTTTGACTTGGATTGTAGATCCAAATGGTGAACCATAAGATTTTAGCAACAATTTGTGCTAGTATGTGCCAGTCTAACCTACTCCAGTATGGACTAATATGGGTTGACATGTGCTCATTTAAGAGCTAAGAATCATTTTTTCTAGCTATTTTTCACTTTTTAGCAATATTCATGATTTGAATCAAATTTGCAAATATATCCATCATTTGTTAAAGTGTGTTTTTAAGGATAATTTTTTTTTAAAAAAAAAGAGTAGGGGTGGGGCACTGGGGCAGGGTTTGGCAAAATCTTTCCTTGACTTACCCTATCGTTATTCCTACCACAAGCCTTGGCACATGCGTGGGACCAATAAGTGTACAATATCCTGCACTTCAATCCATAAACTCAAGCATAAATACGCTATTCATTAGAAATTCTATTTATTTGTACTCAAAATAGGTAGCATGCATAGGCATTATGGTAGTATATGAATTTTATATGCTAAGGTCTGTATGCTTAATAGGACAATCATTACTCGTCATATTTTAATGTAAAAACGTCTGTTTGAATAAATGAACTGATAGATACTCAAATCAACTCATCTAAACCTTCTTCTAACTACATGGGGTCGGCTACATGAATCTACTTTCTCCACTCTGCTCTATTTAGGATCAAGTTGACATTTAAATTATAAATAGTTATATATTTTTTAATTATTTCTGTCCATGTTAGTTTAGGTCATCTCTACCTCTATCCTTACCATGAATTGTTAAAAGATCACTTTTTCTAACTGGAGCATCTAAAGGTCTCCGTTATATATGTTCAAACCACCGTAATCGATTTTCTCTTATTTTATCTTCAATTGGGGCTACTCTTATCATTTTTCTTATATGTTTATTTCTAATTCTATCTTTTAAAGTTTTACCACATATTCATCTTAACAAACGCATGTCTGTTATACTTAAGTTATTCACATGTTTTAATATTGCCCAACACTCTATTCCATATAGCATAGCTGGCCTAATAGCAGTTTTATAGAATTTTTCTTTCAATTTTAATAAAATGCACCGATCATACAATACTCCCGAAGCACTCCTCCACTTAATCCATCATGCTTTAACTCTATGATTCACATCTTCACCTATTTCACCTTCTTTCTGAATAATTAATTTCAAATACCTAAATTTTTTACTCCTTGATATCTCTTGGCTTGCAATCTTCACTGTTTTTTCATTTGTATTTCTACTCCCACTAAAATTATATTTCATGCATTAAGTTTTAGTTCTACTAATCTTAAAACCTTTAGATTCTAAAGTCTCTCTCCAAATCTTTAGCTTAATATTTACTCCAGATTTAGTTTCATTAATCAACACTATATCATTTGCAAATAACATACACCATGGGATATCATTTTGAATAAGTTTTACGAAATTGAGTTAAACTCCGCCAAGGCTGGTCCCAAGCCCGGGTAAAGGAGGAGGGTTGCGTTAGGTAGCTAACAATCAGCGTAAAACTCTATCAAAATTCTTAAAACATAAATGAGCCAATAGATATTTCTTGAAAATGTTGAATTTTACTTTAGTATTTACATTGTGAACAAAGTCCTTTTTAAACCAAATTAGCTAATAAGTAAGAAGATAAGATTTATTTTTACAAAAAGTCAAAGTAGAGAAAAACAATTTAAGAAAATAATGCTAATAATGATATTATGTAAATTAATAGCCATATGTGGAAAAGAAAAATTACATTGTTAAAAAATTACCGTACTATGAGCCTTTGGTTACATTTAAAGATATACAAATATAGTAGAATTTTGATATTGTTTTGCCAAACTGCTATGGAAAGAAATGGTATTATATAAGGATAGAAACTTTTTGTCTATTTGTTTGTCAATCTGACCAAAAGTCGTGGCAATCTATGCAAAGATGCATGAATACCATAACCGCTTGTTTAAACCCAGCAAAATGGATTAAATTGTTTCTTTCTTAGTATTCCCTTTTCTTTAATTATCGTCTATTAGTTACTAATCTTTCTTTCGTTCTTTTTTTTCAATTATTGCCCTCTTTAAGTTTTTCTTTTCATCTTCCTATTTATCTTCATTAAAAGAGAGATATATAGGGACTTGCCCATTTATCCTATAAAGCATTAGTATCCTAATCATTACATGACTCATCATATATTAATCAGTGTTAGAAATAATAATTCAAAATTTATCTCGCTAGGCCTAAAAGGGCAACAAGATAGCGAGAATGATGATGAGAAGGATATTAAACATATTGATGCTCACAAGAGTTCAGATGAAAAAGATTAAAAAATTTATGGAAACTAATTATATCCATATTTGATAAATAATATTTTATGGATAAAATTTTCTTAGAAATGGAAATGTGATTATAATGGAATGAAAAGAATTGCGATCAATATTTTAAATCTTATTATGTACCAATATAATGAGCTACATCCATGTGTCAATGCTTGTTAGACAACTGATCTCGGCACAACAAATGGTAACATATGATAGAATGGGGGTTTGTCCAATACTAGTACCCTATGAATGGTTTGCAATCTCAGTATCAAATCCCGTATTGCTACCACACTGGTAAAGTGTTGGCAGCCATGTGGATTGATTTAGTATTACCAAGATTCAGTATACTTCTCATACTAAGTCTCGGTTCGGAATCGATGCATTGATTGGTATGCTCCACACTGCCTGATTGGTACATCGCCATTCGGTACGATATGCCCCATTCGATATGAGGGACAATTCATGGGTTGGAACTTTCTGATCCATTTGATCGGTGCATCGCTGTTCGGTATGGTATGCCCCATTTTGAACTGTACCAGTCTAGTGCTTCTTCTTGGCAAAATAGTTTGAGCTAATGGTTACTGCTCTATATTGTGCAATACTCATCAGGAGCTGCTAGAATCACTTGCTACTAGCTAGTATCGAGTTAAGAAAAAAGTGGTTCCACCCATTGTATGGCATAGTTGTGCATATCACCCCATACCGGACATATTGCACTGCACCAATATTGAATAGAAACTCAATATTAGTACATTTTTGAGTCTCGATAAGCTGAACTAACTCGAATACCGGGCAGACCAGCACTATACCAGTGTGGTACCGGTATACGAGTTATCGCCAAGAGGGCGAACCTTAGTTCCATCTCTGTTTTTTTTTTTTTTTTGTTTGTTTTCATTTGACTTGATTTCTCTTCATTGTGAGTGTGAGAATGAGAGCGAGGAAGAGAATTTACTCTAATCCTGCTGATTCAATGAGTTTTGGTTGCATTGAAGCCTAGAAACACATCAATCATGCACTGATTTGCTACATGACTTTAGCGTCTATGAGCCTATCAGGCACTTTGTGGATATGATGTGAGGGACATTGCTATGTGTGTGCTTGTGTGTTTATTTGCAACTACAGATTACAATAGAAATGCTGATATACTTTATATGTCTGATATACTTAAAAGCTGTTTTGCCTAACATGAATATCTAAAAGTGTAAATCTTTTTCTTTCTTTTATGGGAATAAGTTAACATTAATCCTAAGTATGCTGTTAGCATGAGGCAGGATGTTAGTAACTTAATTTCACAAATCCAATAGTACAGTCATATGGGACCCAGGCAACTTTACATATGAAGAAGGCCTAGACCAGGAGAATATGGGTCAGATTGGCTTTATTTACTGGTGGAGTCAGACTGTCAGATTGGAAAGCTTAGTTGCTCTCAATCAGTTTGAGCTTTCAGTTCTATAATTAGATTTCTTTTGACCCCAGCTTAGTTTCTTGTATCTTTATCAAGATTAAAGCTATTTTCTTACTCACTATTTACTTTTTATACTTAGTCTTAATAACATTCATCAATCATTACATTGCATTCTTGCTCAGTCATAGTTTTCATTGATGCCTAGAATATCTTGTCATTGCAATGCTACTCTACATCATTACATTTTGGCACTCATTTTAAGTTATCTTTATTTCTAGAGAAGGCTTTTCTTGAACAGGTATTACTGGTACTAACGCTTCAAATTCCTCACCAAGAGGAAAAGGAAGAAAGATCTGGCTATAGGTTTTGCAGACTCCATTGATTTTTTCTGTAAATCTGCATCTTACTTGGATGCCCAATGGAACAGGTAGATAAAAAAATCCACTCATAATATCCCCTTCTTCACCAACTCCAAAGCTGTATGGAAGCTATTCCATTTTTAAATAAAAAATTATTGTTAGGTAAAGTATTTGCTCTAAGACTCTTGGTTGTAAACAAAGAAATGTATCTCTACTTGTATGATAAGCAATGTTTTTTGTCCCTGTTTTGTTCTATGGAATGGTCACTGGAAATATGATCTCAATAGCCGAGCATGCAATGTACTTAGAAACCCTCCAAGTATGTGATGATTACAAGAAAGCCATGACTTGGTATGCATCTTTGAGTTCTTTGGGCACTTGAACCAAATCATCATTGATATTTACTACATGCCTAACTCGCATTGAAATTATTGTAAATATATTTAAAATTTAGGTTGTTTTAAGAAATGTTGTACTGGCTAGTTACAGAATAAAGAAATGGATGTACTGGCTGCATTTCTGGCAGCAATGGAAGCAGCCAGTCGCTTAGAAACATGAAACCAGTGGATGCTTAACTAGCGAGGATCCAGTAATGGAGGATCTATGTTAATAGTCTACCAAAGTTGAACATCAGAAAAGAAAAGGAAAACAATCTAGTTCAGTATAAAATACGTGGAACAAGGCTCCACTTTTCATGATATATTGACTAGCTACAAAAGCATGATGAGGTGCCTAAATTTCTGTTACAAAAGGTAAGCTTCTGGTTTTGAAGTTTGATTTCATCTGTATAACTTTCTACCACCTGGTTTTTTATATGTTTTTAATATATATATATAGTTAGTTAGTTAGTTTTCGGGAAGAAAAGGAAGCCATGGCATCACTCTAATACAATGGCTTTCATCTTCATCAGCAATGCTGGGTAGAGGCCAAGGAAATTTTGATGATCAGATCACAGTGGTTCAGTTAAAAGCTCCATACTCTGTCACCCTACTGGCATGCTGGTTGGCTTCTTTATCAATATGTGAGGCTATGAACAAGGCAAACCACTATGTGGAACAAGGCTCCACTTTTAATGATATATTGACTAGCTACAAAAGCTTGATGAGGTGCCTAAAATTCTGTCACTAAAAGTAAGCTTCTGGTTTTGAAGTTTGATTTCATCTGTATAACTTTCTACCACCTAGCTTTTTATATGTTTTATATATATATATATAGTTAGTTAGTTAGTTAGTTTTAGGGAAGAAAAGGAAGCCATGGCATCTCTAATACAATGGCTTTCATCTTCATCAGCAATGCTGGGTAGCGGTCAAGGAAAGTTTGATGACCAGATCACAGTGGTTCAGTTAAAAGCTCCATGCTCTGTCACACTACTGGCATGCTGATTGGCTTCTTTATCAAGATGTGAGGCTATGAACAAGGCGAACCATTTTGTTCTGTTATTTTTCATTTCTGTTTTTCTGTTGAACCGTGAAGGACCTGATTGTTCTACGCTCGATTTCTTGGATGCTTCTGGTTATGAAAATATAGGGTCTCTGGATGCTTCTGGAACTATAGCCTTACATTTCTTAGTGTGACTTTTTCTTTTCTTTTCCTTTTTCCTCTTCTTTTCTTTGTAGTATGGAATTCAACGCAAGCAAAGCAAGTTCCCTTGCTGCTCTGTTGGCTTCTCTTGGCTGATTTGTGCAAACCGAAGTTTTTGCGCTGAACCGAGGGGCTAAAAAGACAGGAAAGAACAAAAACAAAATATTTTCACTTATGAACAAGGCTACCATTTGATTCAAGGTTCTTTTGACCCACCCCCCCCAAAAAAAAAAAAAAAGATATAAGATTCAAGGGAAAGACCTCTCCAAAGGTTCTCTCTATCATTCTTGTGGCACTCCCTTGTGGCAAGTGTGGAGCACTGATCACCTTTAATGACTTTTTTAGGTTCTTTTGTACGATCTAAAAGATTGTCTTAATGCCTTGTTAGTTAGATGGTAAAGGTAACATCTGATTATCCTATATGGTAGGATGATAATCATTGAATTAACCATTAAGGCAAGAAGGCATTTATCTTCTTATCATGTTGTTACATTGTGGTTAATAGTATCCTTTTGCCCATTTAGATGATCATGTCACTGACATCTAGTTGTCATCAGGTGAACTGACAGGATCCTAAACAATACAAAATTAGAGAGGAGTGCTACTCTCTCTCGAGACTGCTTTCTATATGGTTTCTGCTTAATTCACTGCTTAATACCTTCTATTCATCCTGCAAATTGAGGTCAGCATTGGATACCCATTAAACATTCGCTGAACTCGTTCACTGTTATATGGATCTTGTGCTCTTTGGCTGCTGAAAATCAAATGATTTATTTATGTTTGCTTCTATTGAGAACAAAGACATGCATAATTTTTAAATTATTGCAGTAATATTGGATCACTTTGTGCTCAATTCATGTTCTTAGACTAGCACAATAGTAGTTATGGGTGTGAACCTCAATTATTCTAGAGGCTGGTGGAAGGGTTTCTTGCCCTCCAAGGTGCAGACTCTGAGAAATCTGTCTATTCTTGAAATCACTCATTTGGGCTTCCAATTTAAGGGAGTTATACTCTTGATAACCTAGATGGATGAAAAATTTCTCAAGCCAAAACTAATTAAAGATTGACAATATGTAATCTTAATGATTATTTGCAATGGGCTTTTAAAACTACAATAGTCTTATTATAGTATTATATAATAAAAATATCAGTTTCCATGTATAAGAAAGCATCACCACTTTTACTACCTCTATCATGCTTATCATCAATTTCTTTAGTGCTTTAAACATTAATGTTGCATTTGCTGTTTTCATCCCTCACAAGAATTATTCACATGTACTTATATGTCAATTATATATTACTATAAACTTCTCTAATACAGATATTGGAGGCATACAAGGCATGGTATATTAGGAGAAAGGACGTAGAAAAAGAAAATATTACAAAAGGAGGAAAAGGATCAAGGAGGCAGAAAAAGCAAAGAGAATTTAGAGGTATAAGAGGTAATTAATGGCCAACTAGTTAAGGTTGCAAACAAATCATGCCGGATTGGGCCATGTTTGATCTCAGTTTAACTTGGTTTCGTATTTGGATCATAAATTTGAACCTCGACCAAACTTATTTGCTTATTCGATTGGGTTGGGTCTATGAAAGAATATTGGACCCAATGAGTCATTTGGCTCCATTTGGCGTCAAGGGTGACTCGAGTTAAATCCAAAATATTTTAGTTCAAGATGGGATTGAATCAAATTGTGTTTGCATTGGAGTCAAACATCTAACTATTATTTTAGAGCTAAAATTTAGTGATTAATCTTATCAAATATAAATTCAGTTAAAATTTAAGTTAGTTTAAAATGAGCTGGGTTAAACTTAAAATTTTATTCAAAAATTTTTAATTCTATCCAAGTAAATGATTATCTTAAGTTTATAAATTATGATTTTTAAAATATTTATCTATCAAAATAATTATGAAATATGAATATTTAAATATAATTAAGTAAAAATAAATTAGAGGAGTTCTAGCGAATAAGATGAAAAGATAAATTAGTTTAAATGAAGTTCATCTAATGAATTGATAATGATAATTAGAGTATAGGAGTATAAGATTTGTATAATTGAAGTTTATGAGTCAGGCAGGTTCAGATTGAATTGACTCCATTTTTATTGACTCAAATTAGATATGGATGACACACAGGTCAAGTTATGGGTTAAATTGAAAAATAAATAAAATTAGGATTCAACCTAAAATTTAAATCCGGTTTAATTGTTGAATTTGATTCTAAAATTTAGACCGGATCTAATTTTTAAACTTAATCCAACCGATGAGTCTCTAAATTTGAATAAAAACGGGTCTAATTAAGTTGAAACCAGGTTGAGTCATGGGCCGACTAGACTCTGGTTTATTGCCGATTGGCAATCTTTCCTCAAGAGGAGAAGTTTGATGGTGGGTTAAAAAATAATTAATATAAAAAATATTTAAAAACTGTCCGCAGTTTACTTTTGTATTCCCACAGTTTCTATGCAGTTTCCATCTATAAGGTGAATTAGAAGTAAAAGCTCACTACTACGTAGACTTTGCACTGAATACACAAGCAAATCACTGAAAAATGCTTAAAGAGATTCAATTATTTCTTGTGTATTCCCAGCTTATGTTTTTTGCTGCTGCATTTACTATACCGAATGTTTCCATTTCATCCCCATTGTGTTTTTTTATTATTTCCAATCCGGCCAAATTCACAGATCATGTTGCTTTTTGGAGTTGAGGGTTGATTCATGACACGTATGTGTCTCCATGTTGGAATTTGTTCGCTTCTTTTTATGGCATCAATGACCTCCTGAGTGCTTAATGAGTTATGAAAAAACAAAAATCAAAATTTGATCAATCTTTCTGAGTAGTTATTGAGCAGGACTTGCAAGGAACTAGATCAATGCTAGAGGATAGAATGACAATAATCCAACAACAAAATCTACATATCAATTACCAGTTGCTAAGAAATTTAACTGTGTTGCTGTTTCGATAGTGCAAGAAATAATGCTTGGTAGCTTTTCATGTTTTTGACAATTCCACATTATAATCTGGATTCCATGAAGAAAAAACAGAAAATAAAAGGTCCTTGAGAGTACTTGAGGATCTTGTCTGAGCCCACTCATACAATTCATTATTGTTTAAAATTATACACAAGATGAGCCTGGCCATACATGCGCTTACCAAAACCACAAACCACAGGACTTTGGCCATATTGTTTCACAAAATGGATTACCGGGTGATGAAAGTGGAAATAGTTTGCAACTTCCCTGGCAGGAGAGGATGGTAAGAAATAAGACAACATAAAATTATTAGCCAACATGAGAACTGCTACCTTTCACTAACCCTTCCTCCTCTCTCTTTTGGTACCAAGATTAATTAACTATTTATACTTTGTGAGATGTTGGCTGTGACCTATCACTGTTGTCTGCAAGTATTGGAACACCACAAGCTGCTGGGGCATGCTTTCCTCTAGCGTATACAAGATTCCCTCTCACAAAAGTTGCCAACACCTTTCCGAATAGTTGCATTCTCATGTAGGGTGAATTACCCTGCATAAATTTGAAGAGAAAAATAAATGCTAAATTCTAGCTGTATAATTTGGTGAGGTAGAATTGATCATTGTGCATGAAAGCATGACAAGTAAAACATAAATTTCAGAAGTTTGATATACTTCAGGCTAGGAGGAAACATACTGGATGCTTATGGTACATTTCGTGGTTCTCATCGAGTTCAAACTCCACATCAGGTTCCCATACAACCAAATCTGCATGATTTCCTCTGACAATGGCACCCTAAAGCATACAAATGTTCTTGTTAGTGGAAGAGTAAGCCTATATATTATGACTCTCTTCTTACGGACGTAGTTGGTCATATTAATTCAGATCTTTCATACATGACATTTCTATATTCCTATAAATTCAATAGGATTGTTATGGTAAAGCACAACAGGTAGAACAGAAAACAAAAGAAAAGTTTGGCATAGAGTATCATAAGGAGGATTGATCTTGATTGTTTCCAGATAACTGTATTATCACATATTGTGTGATTGTTCATTGACAGAACGACGCAGAACATGTTAGTAATAATTAAACTCAGCATACCGCTATACTATACCATGTAGGATATTGGTATGAAAGGGCTTGGAGATATATTAGATAAAAATCTGTTAAGGATACAACATGAAGAAATGACTGGAAATATGCCCTTGTCAAACCTTGGATGGCTCTTTTAAGCACTGAGTTTTCAAAACCAAAGCTTATGCACAAATTGATGCTTCAAACCATGGATATAAGCTTATTAAGAGAACCATCAAAGAATATTGCTATCATAACCTGTCTATAGGTTTCACATTCAATTTGTGTTTATATACCAACAAAAAGAATTCCCTGTGGCCACAATTTTTTAGTTTACTGTAACAATTGAGTGACATATTTAACATGTCTCCTGATGCATGTTAAATATCTGTAATTTAAAGTGCTAAAAATTATCTGCCATACTGTACCGTGTGGCATGTTGATATGAAGGGGCCTTAAATCATGTTAGATAAAAATCTGTCTAGGATGCATCAGAAAAAAATGAGGGGAGAGATACACGGATGGTTCTTTAATCACCGAGTCTCAAAATCAAAGCTTATGTACCTATCAATGCTTCAAACCATGGGTGTAAGTTTACCAAGAGAAAACAATTGAAAGAATATTGCTATCATAACCTGTCTACAGGTTTCGCATTCAGTTTGTATTTATATTTGCATTAAAAAAAAAATTCATTGTGGCTGTAATTTTTTGGCCACTGCATCAACCAAGTAGTATATTTAACTTGTTTCTGGAGACATCATCTGTAATTTGTAGTACTAAAAAAAAAAAAGGTGAGATTTTATTGTCTGCATATATGTTATCATCACATCAGAAAAATTCAAATTGAAATTTCTTAGCTTCACGAGTGGCATTCATGGTGTTGAAAGGCATCATGTTACTGTATATTACCATTTGGTTTTCTATTTGGAATCTGTGAAAGACACCAAAGACTGAAAAATAATACTAATGATGAATGCACTACCTTATGGTTTTGACCTGAAAGCTTTGCTGGCCTCTCGCTCCACCAGGTAATTAACTGACTTAAGGTGATCCCATATTTTCGTCCATAAGACCATGTCACAGGAAGAACAAACTGCAATCATCCACATCCGATTTACCAACCTCTTCAAAGAATCTCAGAAATGCATAACATCGCAATTGATGAGAAAAACCTTAATGATAAGTAGCCAGACAAGCAAGACAACTATGCTATGGAATTCTTCAAAAAGTATATAGCAAAAGAAAATTGCATGCAAATCATTATAAACTGTATTCCATTATATGTTTATTGAATTAGCAATATGAAGCCAATACTGCATACCATATGGAGCATCAAAATATTCGAATTTATAATAAAAATCAATGATGGATCTTTTTAAATGAAAATCAATACTGCTGAACAAGACTTATGATGCATATATAGAATGCTTAGGAATAAAAAATCATGATTTCAAAATCTTGTATTCATTCATCAAATCAATGAAAAATGAATAATTTTAATAGTATGATACTATCTTTATTTGATTTGTAATCTAGAAGCATCTAGATTAGCTGAAATTTAATCTGTATGTGTTTTAAATAATTTAGATGAAGATCAATGGTTTAGATTGGAAAATTTGCCATGCTACCACCGTTCATTTTGTGCTGGATTGATGCATAGATGGGAGACTTTTAAATAAGTGAATTTTAGTCTCTAAACATTTATACACAACAAATCATAATCAATGATGTCGATTTATATTTTAAAAGATGCACCACTGATTTTCATTAGAAAGCACTTGTGACTAAATACACTAGCGTGTACCATAGTCTCCCTCTGTGCGCACGCGCACTCGTGTGCATTTTACTATCCTACCGGATGGTAACCATGCCCTAGATTCATCATGTTGACCGAGCAAATATAACGGAAGCTGATCCATGCTCGGAAGAATACTCTCATTCACAACTGATGCATCAAAACGTAGATCATGTCAAAACCAAATATATGCCATAGTTTAGATCTTACAATTTCTGAAGTATAGTTTTATATTACGCTTGTGCTTGGTACTTGTCTGACAGCAGAAGCAAGCCAATTTGAGGTATTTAGCAAGCTTAGTCTATGCAATAACTGCAAGGTTAAGTTACAAAATTGTAATTAAATACAGCTTACATCTATAATTTATGAAAGCAACATGATTGCACCACAATATTGTAATCGCAGAATTTGAAAATTCGATCAATGTGGAATGAACTTATAAGCTATCCATAAATAAAATATTTTGATCAAAGTTTTGGGTAAAGGCTTCATTAGTAACAAGAATGTGCTTTGCTTGGCATGTTTGTAACTCAATTTCAATATCATTTTTTTATTGGACCGATAAATTTTAGTGGATTTTTCTTATAAGCAACTTTCATTAGCCACGTAAATTAGAAATATGACCACACAGTTGAAAGATTAACTAAAGAGATTAAGTATTAATACTAATGCATGAGTTTGGAATGGCAATGGAGAGCCATTCCCCACTCCCTTCCTGCCACTGTCTTAACAATTTTCATTCTTGTCTATACGAGGATAAGAAATCTCTATTTTCATTAACCTTATTTTTAATAAATTTTCATTCTCATTTTTATAAAGATTCCCATTGCCATGTAACCCCCATCAAAATTTGTTTGTTATTAAAATATTTATTTTTTATTTTAATTCTCACTCATTATATTTTAAACATAAAAATAAAATAGAGTTCTATAATAAATTAAATAAATATATATATATTTATCATAGCTAATTCATAAGAACTATATTAAAACATAGTTTGATAGTATTTTAGTTTTATATACAATGTTATATCCGTAATATTAAAATAATATAAGGTATATAAGTAATATAAAATAAATAGGGACCTTGTGGGATGGGGTTGTGGGGATTAGGGACGGTACCCTCTTCGTTTCCGTTTCATCTTTATTTGTGGGATAGAATTTTTTTTTACATCCATCCTATGGAAAAAAAATTGAAATGGGTGTTAGAAGCAAATGGAAAGAATTGTCGTCCCAACTATGAGAAGTGTCTCTCGGCATAAACAATTGAAAAGAAGAAACAGGATGCAAAATAGAATAGATTAAAATATCAGTCATAGGAGACTGGACATCTAGTAAAAGAACGGAGCACTGACCTGCAAAGACGATATCCCACCCCATGCTCTTAGAAAGTCACCTTCGTCAAAGAGTTTGAGTTGTGGTATTGATGGCGAATGATCAGAACTTAACATATCTATGTGTTGCTCCTGAAACACAATTCTACACATCAGAGGACTTAATTTAGCAAATAATTTTCATTATGAATATTTGAGTACCATTAGAGCCTCCCAAAGTTTTTCCCTATTGGCTGCATCGCGTATAGGTGGGGCACACTTGAAGCGTGTATCCCCATCAGCAATTTCTTCAGCCGCAAATGCCAAGTAATGGGGGCAAGTTTCTACGCTTACGCTAGCACCACTGCTTTTAGCATCCTGCAAGCAACAAAGAAGTAGCAATTTGACCGTGTAAGGCCAAATTATGGCACATAAAACAGGTCCCGTTATATGAGTAGCAGAGAACAACAATTGGCTTTTGCTTACTTGCTAAACTTCTCTATTTCTACATTAAGAATAATAATATATATATAAATATATATGAGGAAAGTGATTCCAAAAGATCAAGCCAGAATTCCAATTGAGAGAGAAAGCACGGTATTTATTGTGCCATCCTGTTCCATGCTGGTGTCATGATAGAATGCCAAATACTAGCATGCAACTAAGCTGCCACCACCATAAAGTTGACCATACGCATGTAAGATTGGCTTGGTAAATAGGTGATATGACATTAAGAAAGCATGTAGTGTGATAGCGTTGGGATAAATAATATGGATTGTGCTTGTAATTTTAGGACGCACTTCATGCAGTAATTCAAAGACACGAAACAAGTAAGATAATGAGTGCTACCTTGATCAGATCCAGTGAAGCTTTTGCATCTGACAAATGGACAATATGAACATGAGCCCCTTCTGCATGACCACCGATCTTTGTCTCCTGCATTGCCTCTTGCAGCTCTCTAATGGCCGCTTCCTCCCTAATCAGAACATTATGGAAGTTGTTTACCACTTTGTGCGCTGGAAGTAAGAAAAGCTCAAAGAAAAAATATACAAATTCAAAGCCTTACACAAATGTTACCATATTTGAAGCACACAGGACTCTTCCTTAATTGTGCAAAAAGTGTAAAGATAGATAGAAACAAGTGTCAAAGAAAATTACAAGATTATTAACAGTTGGATTTGATAACTTAAAATGAGTCTCTTGATGAGCCATGCAATTCAATTCCAGGAGAGTCAGGGAATGAGAATCTTGATTTGGTTTTAGATCACTAATTTAAACACATTTGATATAGCCACAGAGGCCTGCAACCAAGCACCGGCCTAGATTTGTATCCAAAATTAAAATTAATACGACTTGATACAAATTGGAGCCATAATCTCATCAGAGAAGGGCAACCAGAAACTTGGATTTGTTATTAAACAGTGGTTCCATAATTATCTACATGCTACTATTAAGATTTTTAGGGTTTTCAATTGTGAACTTCTCTACAGAGACAAATAGCAAGAATAGAGAAATGCAGTTAAAGTGTTGTACATATTTGGATGGGTGCCATATCAGATATGTATGGTTGTCTCTTGTCTATAGTCTATCCTGTATGGACAATAATAACTCCTCTTTCTCAAGTTTAATCACAGCCATTCATGAGTACATGACGCTCATCCAAAAGTATACCGTACTCTGCAATACGAAGGTTGTACTGTAGAGGATCCATGCCTAGTTGTTATATATCATATGAGAACAGATAACATGAATGAAAAAAGAACAAAACCAAGGCAATCCTAAGGTCTATTATTCAAGGTATAGATTTTCTTTGACTTCCAGCAAGACATCTGAGTTTTACTCTCTCAAACATATTAAGGCAATGTACATTCGAAATGTCCTGTTGAAGGTCATAGTGAAGATATTTTCTACAATCACAACTTGGAAGCTTATGAAAAAGACATTCCATGCCCGAATCAGATCATAATTTTCATGGTTAGTACAATGAAGAAAATACTAGTTATTGCAATATGGAAAATATAATCACAGCTGATCATAGCATTGCAGGAGTGCTTTTCTACACCTGAAACATCCGATTGAATGATCTTCAAACCAGCATCCCCAAATTACAGACTGATGGACTTAAAAATGCTAGAATGTTTTGTAGAAGGATTTCTTTGGTTAATTTTTCATAAATAAAGTGCTTCCCAGCGTATGTTCTAGATACTCATGGCAGTAAAATTACTCCCAGACAGTGTAGTGGAGCCTCTTTGGTGATACGGCCCTGACTATGAATGAACAGGATTAACCATGTCTGGTCTGACCAGGCTTGCTGCATGTCTTGGTTATTGATCCTTTAGACCAAGAAGAAATGCCATTCTGAGCTTTGCTCCTTTTTTTAATGAAAATATAAGATCTAAATTATGAAATGCACTCTCATGCCAACTCAGCTTGCGGGATCCATAAATTCACTCCCACCTCAACTCATTCTATATAAGATCTTTATGTATGGTTTGTGTATAAGACTTAGAATGCAGAAGTTTGGCTTTAAATTGCTGAACTAGACCATTTATCTAGTGTCAAGATATGAATCTAACAAACAAATTTGCACAGAAATCATCACACTAAAACCATAACTGCTTTGAAGTTAATCTTGAAGGCTGGATGTTTTGTAAGAATCTTACCGGAACCATGACTTTTAAAACCAGTTTTTTTTTAATAATTTTTTAAAAATAAACAGGTATCATTATAAGCTCGTGATGCAAGTTAAAGAACCAAGTTAATGTCTTCAAATTTATTGATTAGTTCTTAAAGCATTAAACTCATGTTATATCATAAAACCTTACCATCACCTTTTAGAGTCTTGAAAGAACAACGAATGGTGATGATGACTGAAGAAAGTAAATCAAATTGGTTATGCAAACTTCATCTGTTGAAACCATTTGTATAGATGGTGATTTCTGGGTCTCTTTTCTCCTATATTAATGAATTTAAATTGTTAATAGAAATCCTAAATAAAAATCTTAAGGTTCCATATCACTTCATTTATGCCATGTTTCATGCTTGGAAAACCATCTTTTTTTTAAAAGAAAAAAAAAATACTGACCTATGCTACATAACAATCACAATATTCCAACAGCCATATAGCATCATGAACCTTCACTTTCCAATTCTACAAAACTTATTTAATAATGATTTTGATGATTTTCATTTAAACTACTTGACCTGCCATCGGCTTTGCAAAAATACAATCTTAACCTTGCTGGAGGCCAGCCTGAGAGCAACTTAAAATGGCATGTTGAGCACAAATGCTTCACTCAAAATTGTCCGATGCCTTGAAAAGAACCATGTGAATTCTTTAGCATGACCATGCAGAATGCCCACATAAACACAAACCCTCCAAAGAGCTGATTCAATTCTCCAACATAACCAGGACAGACCAAGCATACCATTTTGTTCAACAAGATCATTAGAGGCAGCTTACCATGATGGTGGCCTGCTTTTGAGGTACGTTGCATAGGACCGAGAATTGGAACCACCATCATTCATTTCTGCCTTGGTTTCAGTATTCAAAACGATCTCTGCATGTATAAGTAAGGGCCTATTGTACTTTGCCAACACGTGCAATCCCTCCTACAAAAATTTAGTCAAAATATCAAAAAGTAAACAAAATAGAGAATCCACATCACATTTGCAATGTCAAAAGAAGAAGAAAGTTCTATGGAAACTTAAGAGTAAAACACATAATTCCAATGACAGAACAAACGGAAGTCTCTTTTCAGTTTATAGGCAATCAGGCACAGCTTTAAACTAAAAGAACCAACTCTGTACACATGGCCAAGGAAGAGATCCTTGGTGGCACCTGGAAAAATTGATGATATAAAAAAATGGTGATAAATGCAACCTTTTAAAAACTTCTGGATGGCATTAGAGTAAAGAAATGGTGATAAGCACATCCTCCATTTTAAAATTAGTCATAATTAAACATGTGAAAAGAAAATTATTGTTTTCTTGAACATAGCACTGGAAAGGATAGGATTTTGACAAGAAATGAAAAGCGTAGAGTAAAACGGGAAGAAAATAAAAGAAGGTGAAGAATATGTTGACAACACCTTCAATAATTATAACTTACACTATATCAAAAGTCTGAAAATCTTCCTACGATTCTTCTCTCAGCAGTTTGTATATCTGGCTTAGCATATAGGAAGAGGTCCATGTATCTAGGTTAACCAAGTTAACAATAGATCTATTTTTCTGCCAATAAGAGCATTGAGAGATATTATTTCCTTTTGCAACTCATCATATCAATAAAAATATTTAACTAATGAATTGCAAAAGAAAATAATTGAAATACCAATTTATTCATGCAAACCATTCTACTGCAGTTATGAATTCATAGCAAACATCAATTCACTAATTAGTAACTTTGGTTATATAAAAAGTTTTATACATAACTTATCCCAAATCCAGACAAAGGAGAAGGGTTGTGATAAGTTGACGATCAGTATAAAATTATAGTTATAGTCCATGAACATAAATCCAATAAAGAAAATTATTAAGGCATCCCCTAATTGTAATGCACTACATTGGACCTTAGGTATAGTGGAAAGTTCTGCAAGAGTAGTACCATTATATCGACATCCGAATGTGATAGAAAGTAAGCAAGAACTTTCACACCTTTATAGACAGGTATAGATAAAAAGTTAATCCAAGAAATAAAAAAATAAAATACAATAGCTTGAAGGAGAATTAACGTAGCTTGCTCGTAAGAAACTACGTGACCAGAAGAAAAGGCTAAACAAGTTGTAGTTATAAACTTTGGTTTACATGTAAAGATAAGAATAAATAAAATAAAAATTATTGTATATAAAATCTAAATGATGGGGTAATAAATATTAAAAGTAGAGACACTAATAGCTTTTAAAAATAAAATGATGAAAGAAGAAAAAAAAATTAAATGAAAAAGTTGACATCATATGGAAAGAAATAACTAATAGTATTAGAAAATAGCTATAAAGGTGCTAAGAAAATCAAGATAAAAAGAATCATATGATAAAAAAACTTAATGGTAGAATTAGAAAGTTCAACTAATGATTAAGATTAAAGGAGTGTTATACAATAGTACCTCAATATAATAACAAAAAATCCAATAAAAACTATAATATGGACCAAGAAAGTTAAAAAGACAATATACGGGATGTATGATTTAAGGTATATGAAGAATCATATCACAAGTTAAAAATTAAAGATAAAGAAAAAGATTTAAAGACTAAAATAAAGAAAAATTAGAGATATAAAGGAAATCTAAAGATATAATTTATATTAAATGGATTAAAGATAACAATAAAAAAGTTTTGATTAAGAAGGACAAAAACAAAGAAAAATAAAGAAATATTTAAATAATTATTAAATAAAATCTATAGATAATTTAGGATACCTTACTAGTTTCATTAAGAATAAAATATATATATACTCATAGAATTACGATAACTAAGATAAAAGTATAAAAAATAGAAAAAATAGAAAAATAGTAAGTCCTGACAAAATTTTTATTGAGGTTTAAAAATATTTAAGTGATATAAGAGTAACTTGGGTAACAATTTATTTAATAAGATTTTAAAGACTAAGAATATGTCTAATGAATAAAGAAAGAGCATTATAATACCAACTTATAAGAATAAAGAAGCTATTCAAAGATGCTCTAATTATCCTAGTATTAAACTTATGAATTATATTATGAAACTTTGAGAGATGGTAATTGAGTATAGGATGAGATGTACTATAAAATTATCAGAGAATCAATTTAGCTTGATAATAGAAAGATCTATTGTAAAAACTATTTTTTTCTTAGAAGATTAATAGAGAAGTAAAGAGAAAAAAGATAAATTTTTATATTTTTTTATTGATTTAGAAAAACATGTGATAGAGTTCATATAAAAGTTTTATGATGGATGTTAGAAAAAAAAAGGAGTATCCATGGATATATTAACATAATAGAGATATCTATGGTAGTGGTTATTAGAGTATACTAGTGAATTATCAATTACAGTAGATTTATAGTAAGAAACTGCTCTTACTTCTTATCTCTTTACATAGTTATAGATAAGCTTACAAAACATATCCAGGATGATATTTTATAATGTATATTATTTGAGAATGATATAATATTAATGGGTAAAATTAAGGCTATAGTTAATCATAAGTTGGAATAAATTAAGTGTAACAAAATGAATATGTTAAGACGGATATGTGGTAAAATTTTAAAAAATAAATTAGAAATAAACATATAAGAGAAATGATAGGAATAGCCCCAATTGAAGATAAAATGAGAGAAAATCGATTATGGTGGTTTGGACATATACAACGAAGACCTTTAGATACTCCAGTTAAAAAGAGTAATCTTTTAACAATGCATAGTAAAGATAAAAGTAGAGGTAGACCTAAACTAATATGGACAAAAATAATTATAAAAGATATAATTATTTATAATTTGAATGTCAACTTAGTCTTAAATAGAGTAGAGTGAAGGAAGCAGATTTATGTAGCCAACCCTATGTAGTTGGGAAAAGGCTTAGATGAGTTGAGTTAATGATAAGTTGGAATTATAGAGAAATAATTAAATCTAAAGGTTTTAAGTTAAATAGGATAAAGACAAAATACACGGAATACAATTTAAGTATAATTAGAAATAGAGATGAATGTAAAATAAAAAATTGAAGACTATGAAGTTTCTAAAAGTGATTATTTTTAATACTTAGGATCAATGTTTTATTATAAAAGAGAGATTGAGGATGATATTATCCATAAGATTAAACCAAGTTGGATGAAATGGAGAAGAGCAAGTTGAATATTATGTGATAATAAAATATTTGCCTAAGTTGAAGGAAAAATTTTGTAAGACAATCATAATACCAACTATACTTTATGGCATAGAATGTTAAATATTAAAAATTTATATGAACACAAAATGAATATATTTAAAATGAAAACGTCTAGATGAATGCGTGGTAATGCAAGAAAAGATAAAATAAAAAATAAAATTATTCATAAAAAGGTGTAGATAGCATCAATTGAGGACAAATTAAAAAGGAAACTCAATTTAAATGGTTTGAATATTTTCTATATAAACCTAGAGATGCATTCGTGCGAAAGAGTGATTTGATATATGTATAAAAAGAAGAAGATAGAGGTAGATTGAAAATATATAAGAGAAAGTGAAAAAAAATTAAAATCTTTGTATATTAAAGAAAATATGATTCAAAATTGAGTAGAATGGTAAAAAAAAATTCATGTAGCCGATCCTAATTAGTTTAAGATTAAAGCTTTACTATTGTTGTTATAATTCACTAATCGGTAAGCATGAGTAGTTGAGCATGGAAGGCCATGAGTATACAATGACAATAGTCTATATAGGAATCATATGTCAGGTGGCTCTTTATTACTATATAATTGAATTTATGAATAAGGGCAAGTTAGTGACCACAAAAGTTTGATTCATTAATAGATAAGCCTAGATGCATGAATTGCTAGTCTAATGGGCTCCTTGACAACTTAATTATCAAGACTTGACTCAATAAAAAATTTCAGCTGCACATCCGAGAAAATAATGAGACTTGGTTGACTAACAAGACATGTATAATACACATATTTTATGTAAATTTTGTAATTTTAAGAGTACAATGACATGATTGAGAGCATGGACAAGCATTCATTTACACTAATGCAATCTAAATATAATATTGTCAAATACCTAGGAAATAAAGTAGTAATTTAAATTTCAAATTTTGGGCATGTTAATGCTACTTGAAATCCCATGAGAAACATGGCAGCGGATGAGATAAAAAATGTCTTCACAAATTAGAAGAAGAAAAGCACCGCAAACTCACCTTGATATGGGTTGAATTTGTCATCGGAAAATCATTTATTCCTGAAGGACACATAAAAGACTCCAATAACCAAAAAAAAAAAAAGTCAGGTCTCCAGTCTAATATGAAATATTCCATATGCTTGTAAAGAACCACATTTTGTCAACCATTCTTGTTAACAAAGCTGCAACAATGTTGCCACTAAATTTCAGCTCATGATATATTTTTGCTAACTTTTGTAAAGGCTTATCATAACTAGTATTGTTATTTCATTTAACTCATACATTTAAAAATATAATAATTACTATGCATGCTCATAATACAAAATCTAATAGTGCCATCCATATATATTCTGGGAACCATAAAAGAGTTCCCACACCCTTAGAATAGCTAGAAATGAGATTGCAGATAGTCAAAAATCCTAAGCTGGTTTATTGCAGAGTGACGAATATTTCAATTTGAAGGAGATGGTTGAAAGACATGTAATCACATCTTGAGCCAATTGTATGTTCAGTTTTCACTTAAAATCTAAGTTCAACTGGAACATTGATTACTACAAATTCTCAACTATACATATTTTTTCACTAAAAATATACTGGAAATTCTAAATAGCTTACACATTTTATATACATGTGTGCGTGCACAAGCCTAACGGGTTAAACAAATCATGTATCTTTTGTCTATGCACCAGGCTAGCTTTAAGGTCCTAAACATTCAAGCACTATATATAATAGAAGCATTAAATTAAAATGGTAGAGTAATCTTTGTGCAGATTCTAAACCTAGTTTAGTTTTATCTGTGTTAATTTTCAAACATCATCTCAAATTCCGACAAGAGACAGTGGGACAAGTCACCATTCTGAGTATCAGAATAAGTTCATTTCGCCATCATCCTAACATCCAATTAGCACATCTTAGGACATCCTTGGTCCTAAGTGTCAATATGGGATAGGATGCTGGCACATCCTGTTTCATGAAAAAAATAGAAAACCATGTTTGCTGGATTTTAAAATCTCATCATCCCCCGTCCTTAGCATTGGGATGTGGTGGGATGTCAGCACATCCCATACCGTAGAAAATTTGAGATGATTTTATCTCACAAGCTCTAAAACCTTGCTTTAAAATTAGCCAAGTAGATAGGTCAACAAGTAGAACCTGTTAAGGAAGACACAACTGCAATCCTATAATTCCAGAATAATGCAATCTATGTAAGGGCCTGTTCAGCAAAATCTCGCAGTCCCCCCTCCCCTGGGGAAAAAAAGAGAGGAAATATTCCACAGGATTTTGCCTAACAGGCCCTAGGAAGTGATTTCTAGTGTCCCAAATCATGGGATTGCATGATAAAAAACTATCTGGCCCCTCTAGTTTCCTTATCTCCTTTGTACTCCTCAATTGATTCAAATACATGCGGAAATAATAATTCGTGCAATAGTTGGGCATCAATATCCTAGATATCATAATTCTAAACAATAAAATGGCTATTTATTTAATACCTTAAGACCGAGTGCACCTGCATTCAGAAGACCCTGCAATGCACTCGTATTAAAGGCATTTTCTGGAACCAAACCTCCCCAGAAACCTGCATATAAAAATAATAGCCATATAAGAACTGTTAAAGATTAAATGGTAAGACAAATGTTTCAAAGCACTAAGTCAAGGAAAGGTAGTATTTTCTTCACAAGTAAACCTAGTGGATTGTGCAATTAAATATATGATATCATCAAAAACAAAGAGAAAATGGCATCCCATTTAGCACCAATGATACAAAACTACAGACAACCATGACACTATGTAAGGATATTTGAGTATTGTAGTTTGATTTGGCAACCTTCATGGTTGATATAGAACAATAATTTGAGACTTACCAACATCAACATAAATTTTCTTCTCTGTTGCCTCAACCTATTACATCAATCAAATGAGTTAGCATGATATAACTGTGGGCTGCCAGAAATATATGAACGAATATTCAGATGAACAGCAAACTTGTCAAGTAACTAAACCTTGAGTCTAAGTGTTTCCTCAGTTACTGTAGAAGGAAAGCTGTTGAGTGGCATGTCAATCAATGTTGTTATGCCACCTGAAATGGAAGAATTCGTACACTAAGTTAGAAATGAAGTTATGGAGAAAAGGGGGAAAACAAACTGATCGTGATGCTTAAAAGTTCCAAACTTTAACTAAATTTGTATGTTTCAATTTCAAGAAATAGAATTAATTTACATACCTAATGACAGCAATTATGTGAATGGTCCTCTTGGAAGCAAGTAACAACATTAGACATGTCATGACAAGTTTTTGATTCAACAATAACGCACAAAGCAATACTTCTGGGCTGTACAAATGATAATAGAAGAATTGATAAATGAAGACATGTCAACCTAAGCATTTTCAAGAACTTGGTGAAGCTACAGTTTTGATCACCTTTTTCTATTGGTAAGTGGAATTCTAGATATCATATGGAAACATATAAAGATGCCAGTAGTTTTGAGTGAGTTAATAATATAGCTACAACAATGTTGAGCCTTGACATCATATTGACCTCACTACAAAATTTTGAACATGAACATGATTTTGCAGAATTGCTACATGACATAGTATGATAGACCATATTTCTTTAAAGTGCTCAATCAAGGGATGAGATGGTCTAAGCATTTTCCAATGGAATAACAAGAATATCAGGAACAAATTGTTTTGGCATTTATATACATTTTAACATATGTATGGTATTTAAATGAGCTTCATCAGATAAACCAAAAAACTTAGTGTTTGCAATTTGTACAGGAGATCTTCTTTGTTAAAAAAAGAAAAAAGCATTGAGTGTGGTTGAAGTTTAATGATGTATCACAAAAAAGATCCATAAACTCAGAGGAAAACTTACTGGTTTTCAAAAACTTAAAAAGCCAAAAGCCAAAGACACCTAGCCCATGTTGCACCAGTGGTATAGGACTGCTATTTATACTTGGTTTTGTGTCAAAATATCAACTATCATCAATCTTAAAATCCAGATATTCTTGCTTTGGCACTCTATTCAGTATATAGCCTATCTTTTCTATCTGTTGCCACATATATATTTGTCATTGCAGTAGTATTTTTGTAGGCACCAAACACATTCATATGTACCTACAGTTGTCTCTAATTTCAGCCTTTTAGGTTCAAACGAATTTATAGCTGATACCACCTCTTTTACTACTGTCCATACTAATGAGTTATTGACGGAGATGATGCATGCAAGGACGACCACAGATAATAATTATTTTCATATTAAATTATTAAATCTTAAAGTAAAGAGAAATGTCAAAGTATACCAGCAGCAGCTGCTTTAGTCCCTGAATAAAATCCTTCCCACTCAACCCTTCCAGGTTCATCAAGGTGTACATGGCTGAAATACAGAACCATATGAGTGCAAAAGTTATATAAAAGCTTAAATTGAAAATAAATGTATCCTAGGAAAATTAATAACATAAGTCATATATGGTACTCCCTCTTTTGATATATAAAATAAATGATGAGTGATATTTAAATTCGACAATAACTCTTGTATAGACATCATCAAAACTTTCGAGACAACAGACTCGGTTATACCTACTCTGCTAAATAACTTTCTATCCCAATATCCTTCTTTCAATGTCTAATAGGCCTTCACCCAAACAATGTTATACTTTACATGGTTAACAAAATTACGCCTTCAAAATTTTAGCTTAACATCAATGATGGTGTAAATTTTTGTTTGGGGTGCCTGGACAGTTCATAAATCCAAGACTATATACACTAAGGAATATCACTACCTCAAAAATAGTAACAAGTAACATGCAACACATGCATACACAAATAATATAATATGTGGTAAAATATAGAATTGCACCATATAAAAATGTAAACTGATGAAAAAAATTTAAGCCGAGTGATATGGCAAGTTTTAGAAGCAACTAATTTTGAACAAGACTCCTTCAAAAGCAATGGATAATTGAAAGCTGCCATAGCTTTAAGAGGATTTAAATTTATATTAGCATGCAAGAAGTCACACACTAAGGGTCTAATGGTACTGATAGTTACATTACTCTGGAATTGGGAAAAAATGACATTCTTTTATATATGCCAACATAGCTTCCATGGATAATTGGGCATCATCTCTAAAACTTATGATCCCTATGATTCTCTATATATCTCAGAATAAAGATCTGTGCATGATCACGGAAGCATTTTTGTAAAGCTACTTCTCTTAGAATAATATGTAGAGCCAATTCCAAGAAAGGGAAATATGACAGATAACCCAAGAATTAATTTAGCATAACAAAATCTTTGTTAGCCAAAACAGATATCTCTGCACTTCTTGCTGAAGGATAACCGTGCGCCATCCAATACAAATTAGACAAGAGAGATGAACCAAAGAAAAATATCCATGATATCTTACACATCAATCAAACCAGGCATGATCACAGCATCTCCATAGTCCACCACATGTCCCCGGAGAATGGGCCTTGCAGGTCATCTCCTTGGACAACCGAAACAATTATCCCTCCTTTCACCTCAACTGTTCATCATTAGGGCAGTGAAGAGCCAAGAATCAAAATTAGTTCCACCATCACACAATTCCACTTGGTTTTCCGGACCAAAAAGTTTCTTTACGAGCAATTTCATAGACCGGTAAGATAAAATTTCAAACAGGATGGAGATCATCGCAGCACGTAAGGGCAACTAGTTAATACAATTGGTAATAATAATTTACTCCCATCAAATTTCTTGTCCTTCAAAACATACCTGCGCCGGCGATGACACCTTGTGGTGTAACGATTCGTTTGCTGGCTATCCAGTACTGATCGTAAGGGAGTAGGCTGCAGTCGCTCTTAATCTCCGGTTGCTGGTGAAAAGAAACAGTTCTAGGGTCATTATTATCTAGCCATCAGACTTTCGCTATTCTTGCTAGTCGAAATCCATTCACAGTTAAACCGATGGTACAAAAGATCAAATAAATTTAAAAAAATTGAAAAGACGCAAACAGATGAGAAAAAAGAATCATAATACGTGAAGAGAAGCAAAGAAATGAGACAAAAGAATCATTCTTCCAGAAAATACAGAGACCATGCCTTTTTGTGTGTTGTTTTTAGGGAGAGCGAGATGGAAAGCGAGAGCGAGAGAGAACCTTGGAAGGTGTTTTAGTGTAAAGAACGAGAACGGAGGCGAGTAAAGCCAGAAGCGAAAGCACCCTCCATCCCAGTATCTCCATTCTCCCTCTTGCCCTACCACACCACTGATCTCGCTCTCTCTCTCTCTCTCTCTCTCTCTCTTACCTGAAGAGGGCTTTCGTGCCGTTTGCTTATTTTATTACCTTCATTTCATTTATGAGCAGCGGAAGACCACGATGGAGTATGATGTCACGTTTGGACGGTCGGGATCGATTGAATAGAAGATGAGGGGTTGGATCTGGCGTCCGACTGAACTGCCGCAAAGTGGATTCGGATTCCACTTGGTTCCCACCGAGAATATTCAAATGCCGATCCCACCGCGACGGATCAATGAGCAATGTCTGGTTCATGATCTAAAAAATTATTTTTAAAAACATGTATTGTATCTAAAAATTTAAATTATATTTTATTAATATTTAATATTTAATAATATATTTAGAAGATGAGCCCAAGAAATCAGCCAAAATGACGAGTTTGATTTCCTTCTTCAGATCCAACACCGTGGATGCCTTCAAGTAGTAGAGAGAATGGCGAAGACAGAACCCAATTTTTAAATAATATTTAGGAGTGCAAGGGGCTAGACTAGCATGAACGCTTGTGGAGATGAGATAAAAAAAATAATACTATGAATTTTTTTTTAATCTCCATTCATTCCTTCATCTCTCTCTTATCTTCGTCATACGGACTGCTTTCTCACAATAATATATATAAATTTTAAATAAAAAATTATAAATAATTTTATAAATATTTAAAAAATATGTATATATAATACTTTAATATAAAATAGAGGTGAGATAGAAATATTCTTAACTCTCATTTTCATTCCATTATATTTTATCCCACAAAATAAGAAATTTTCAACATGAGCGGCGTGAAAGAGAGAATTATTAATACGTATCAATCGATTGATCACACCACCCGCATGGAGAGAGAGAATTATTATATAATGCATAAGATGCAAGCGAAAAAAAATCTAGACTCTTCCTCACTAGTAGATCATTGGACTAGGCGTACCAAAATATCTTGTAGAGGTAGGCACTGGGTTGTGCCGCCCATGGCACGGCATGGCCCAGGCCCAGATAGGCCGTGCCAAGCACGGCCCAGTAAACCGTGCCTTGTTGAGCCCAGAAAATTTTTTCTGTTAGCCCAGCACGTCCCATGACGGGCCTAGGCAGGCCCATCTGGCACCGCCCAGGTGGGCCGTGCCAGGCACGGCCCAGTGGGCCAGCCCATGCACGGCTTAAATAAAAAAAATTTATAAAAAATTTTTTTTGATAAATTAAAAAATTATTAGGAATAAAAAAATTTTATTAATATAAAGTCACCTTAATGGTGAGGGGTTTGGCATAGACCCTACCAGTTTATTAATTTAAAATCAAAATGATACAGAAGGGAGGGGGGCTAGGCCTGACCTCCAGAACATAATATAGTAAGGAAAAAAAAATAGAAAGAAAAAAAATAAAGATGACTTACTTTAAGTTTTTAATAATTTAAAAAATAAAAATATACAATTATAAAAGTAGAAATGACTCACTCATCAGTCATCAGTCATCAGTAGTATTTATGTCATCATCATTTTCGTTGGTTAAGTCATGTCCACCTTTATCTTGAAGCCTCGCCTCAGCATCCAACCAGTCTTTAAAGCAGATAATCATCTCAATTGTCTCGCCAGTCATCCTACTTCTCTTTTGTCCAAAATACGTCGACCTACACTGAAAGCGAAATCTGATGCTACTGTGGACATCTGCACAGCTAAAATATCTCATGCAATGGCAGACATAACATAATATTGATTTTTAACACTCTTCCACCAAGCTAATACATCTAGACTTTCTATTTGATCTTCATCATAGCATAATGAAGATCATTTCGTAAATAAAATTTCAATTCATTACTTAAAGATGAAGAAGATGAAGCATGTGTGTCTTCTAATGAATGAAAAAATAGATGACGAACGAGATCTAGAAGAAGAAGCAAAGCTTTGAGCAGGTATTCTAATCCATAAATTTTATCATTATATAAATCATAAATATCATTAAGAAATCGTGCTACCTCATTTTTAGCAGGTTCAGGATTTTGATTCATGTTTTCACAATATTGATCAATTAAAAAAATTGCACCATTTAATTTAACTCTAGGATCAAAAACAGCAGCTAAGTTATGCAATGGACATATCCTATTCCAATATTCATTCCATTTAGTTTTCATATTACGTATAATAGGCATTAAAACTTCATGATATCTCTATTCTTTAAATTTTTCACTAATTACATATGCTTTTTGTAAAAATGAACAAAAAGTTGGATAATAATACCTGAAAGAACATTTGTAGCATCATAAAAAGTATCCAAAAAATCTTCTAAAATTTTACCTTGATTCCAATCGGCTTCAGTCAATGTAAATCCTAATCCACGCTCATTAATATAAGCACTTAATAAGTTTTTATATAGATATGCATCATGTATCATGGCATAGGTACTATTCCAACGAGTTATTACATCAAGTTTAAATTTTTTAAAACGTTTACCATGATCTACACATAATTGTTTAAATTCTTGAAGTCTTGACCTTGAAGCATGAATAAAAGAAACTGCATTTCTAATTTTTGAAATAACATCTTGAATTATGTTCATGCCAGATTGAGCAAAAGATTTAATATATGACATGCACATCCAATATGAAATAATTGTCCATCTAAAATGGGATGCAAAGAGTTGTTTAATAATGCAACAGCAGAATTATTATTAGATGCATTATCAAAAGTAATTGATATTATTTTATTATTAATATTATATGAGTATGCAGTTTGATAAATAATATTTAAATTTTATATGTCCTGAATGCGGAAAATCAAAAGCACGAAAAGCAATAATTTATTTATTTAATTACCAATCATTATCAATATAATGAGAGTAACAGCAATAAAACAATTACTACCTAATACCGACCAAATATCAGAAGTTAAAGAAATTCTAGCATTTAAATTGAGAGGCTTTCCGTTAAATTTTGTTTCATTGTTAAAAAGTTTATCATAGCCACTCTTCTAAGGTACGGCTACTAGTTCTTTTATAAACATGTTGTAGGCCTAATTGAACATATCTTTCAAAATTATAAATTCAGATAAACTAAAAGTAATTCATCTTGAACTATCCATCTTACAGTAATTTTCTTTATTTTCGTGGTTATATGCAAAATTGCCTACAAGTGATCCCTCTTGTATATTAAGGACACATTGCTGATGGGAATCATGCATCCTATGACTCTTTGATGTCTTCTTAGATGCCATGTTCCCTAGTACTAGAACAACTGTAAAGTTTTGCATATTTTTTACATTTTGCTTTATAGACTCCATCAACCATAATTCTATCGAAATCAATCCAAAATTACTAGTCCTCTTACGAGAAGAGGTTTGATACTCACTGATACTAGCTCTAGATGGAACTTGAGTTGGGATTGGGGTTGGGTTCTTGGGGATTAGTTTCTCACCATCAAAAAAGGGTACATGTTAAAATTACTTTCGTTAAAAGATGTCATATCTAAAATTTTTAATTAATAAATATAAAAAAATAAAAACTAACCCACAAAAAGGAATTGAGAAAAGATAGAGGTGAGGCGTGGAGCCGAGATTTGTGAACTTTCTCTTGCGCTCTCGCCTTTCAATAGGAAGTGACCTTGTAACACTTGACTACTTGCTTGAGCACTTACCACTTGTAAGAACACTTGCAAACTAAAAATTAAATTGCTAATCTACTAGAGCACTTGCTGGAAGAGAGAAATATAGTAATAGAGTTGGTTTGGTGTGGCAAGAATGAGGAAGAGTTCATCTATTTATAGATGTCTCAATTTTTTTTTTCAAAATTACCTTTTGATATAGCCGTTATATGACTGTTGGGAGGGGTAAATAGTCTAAACCCCTCCCAATAATTTTTAACGGCTATATAGCCGTTTAAAAAATGGCTTAGGCCGATGCTAGGCACCTACCTAGGACTGCCTAGGTGCACAGGCGTCTGTGCGCCTAGGCACAGCCGTGCCATGGCACGGCCCACAAGATGGCCCTTCTGGGCCGTTTTAGCATGACCCAGCAGGGCGTGCTAGTACGGCCCGTAACCCATTTTTGATAGGTTACGGGCCGTGCCTGGCATGACCATTTGTTCCGTGCCAAGCATGGCACCGCAACTTTTCTGGCACAGTGGGCCTGGCCCGTGCTGTGCACGGCCCAGCGCCCATACTTGCTTCTACGTGTTCAAAAGCCAACCAGCCAGGATGAATAGCCAGCCATTAAGAATGAAGAACAGAAGGCCTGCGTTTCTTCCCATGATTTCTCCAACACCTACTGCAACGAGTGGACATTGATTACACTTCAGCTGGGCTGGCATCTTCTTGACGGCGCTCTATCTTTTCAGCCTCTGTTTCAACGCCATCAAACAAGTCCTTATGAACAGGTAACATGCATTAACTGCTGGGATGATAATAATGACGGCAATGGCTTTCATAGCTGCAGCCCTCCGATCGATAGGTGTTGATTGTTGGTTCTTCGTTTGCATCAGGTGAATCGGATTTTTCTGATGGATCGATCACCTTCCAGCTGCTGTGGTGGGAGTGGGAGCACAAAGAAAGGGTATTTTACCTTTTTGTCAGTCATGGAGTACCATCTTTGCTGCAGTCATCAGGTCAGGTTCGCCTCCTATTCGACGATTTGGAATCGAATTGATGTTCTATATATATTCAACATGGCACCACCATATTAATATGATATCAAGAGGTGAATTTTGATTATAACTCTAGAGAGTGAAAATAAATCAAATACATGTGCATTTTGTAAAAAAAAACATTAAAAAAATCATCTGAAAACACGTAACTAAAGGGTTAAAAAAACGTGGACAGATGGTCATACGTGAGATTTGCCCATGGAATTTGGATAAGAATAGGGTAGAAATAGCAAAAGTTGTAGAACTTGAAGAGACTGACAGAATTGCTGGTGTCGGTGTTTCTTTCCAATAATTTTTGAAGAACTAGCAAATTGTCGAATGATGCTAAATCCTTTCATATTACTCAGGATAACCACTCCAATGTTCCTCCAAGAAATACACTAGTTCGAACCATTAATACTATGACCAACGGGGCTTACACAAGGATGAAGGAGCTTTTCTTTTGTTGTCTGTGAGATTCAACAGGTTCAAAAGATTACATGGATCTAAATGTTGGTGCTTAGCCTGAATTTCTATGCACCGAATACTGTCGCCACTATTTCAATTTTTTTTTCCGTCTTCTTCTACAGTCAGGTTGATCGACCAATACTAACACTGCAGCTTTGATTGATGAATTCAACTTGAATGATCTAAGAAGAACCATCAGATTGTTTAGCCACCATTGTCATTCTTCTAGCATTCTCTTCTTGTTGCCTTGGACACAAAATCGTGTGCAAAATAAATTAGACCTGGCAGGCACCCCGGCAATTTATTCATAACTCTCTTGTGGCTGCCAATAGCCAAAGCATAAAACGTTTCATTGGTAACACTGGAAGAGACGTTCAAATGTACAACATCGCACTCTTGCCTCCCGGTACTTGGTATAGCTCCATCTTGTAAATAAAATGCAGGGTCTTAACTTGTCATATCATTTGTAACAAACGTGAATTCAGAGCATAGATCCATAGACCCTTCAGAGGGGTGGTAAACAAAAAGCCATTGTGGCATGTCGGCAGGACATGTACAATAATCACAAGTTGTTGCTTTACATACCTTGCATATCTCAATGATACAATGATTCGATCTTTCTAGGCCAAAAATTCCGTTGGACTTGGATCCTTTACTTCTGGCGACGGAGAAAATCTCGCATGTGTTGGTGGTATTCTCCTCGGACGACTAATCTCATCTTCTTTGAATCTTCCCACAGCAATCCACCAATCTCCCTCGCAAAGTCACATGCTGCTTCAAAGATCTCCTGCATGTAGACAGTGTATCTGAGTAATAGCAAGGGTATGAAGAAAATGCTAACACAAAGAAATGTCCAAACAAAACTAAAATTGTCACCTTTGATGGAAATTCTTCATAAAGATGTGAAGGAATAATCTCAACCCTATTTCGGTCGGTTTCCCACAGTCTAATCTGCAGAAGGATATATTTCAGTTAGTCACATGAACAGCTCGGGGAACCTATTCACTATGTTTATCTGTCATAATAAAAGCAGCATCCTGAAAACTGGGACACTGTTAAATATATGAGTTTTGGTTGGTCTAGTTTGAAGTTTCAGCCAATTAGGAACCAAAATTCTTAATCCCCAAGAATCATGCGGTTTAATACATTGATAAGTTTAACGACAAATTTGAAACCCCATATTCCAACTGAAAATCTTTTCCCCTTCTGCAAAAGTGCACCTGATCTGTGACATTCTCTGGAACTGTTGGTGTCTTCTCTGCGACTCGAGGATGTGCATTCTGCTGAAGGAAAGAAATAATCTGACAGGAGGCAGGTTAAAAGAAAAGTGAGCCAAAGAAGAGAAAATAAAGTAAAAAAATAATTTCCTTTTCCCAGTTACCGGATATCTTTGTTCATAGCTTATGTACCACAAGATAATGTAATAAAGTCACCCTATTTATCTATTAATTTTCAGGTTTTCAGAGCGTCATAACTACCTAAAATATAAATAGTGGACAACAGCATAGAAATACAGGTAGAGGTAGAAATTAGCAACCATACAGTAAGGGCATAGCAATGCAGTTGGAATCAGGAAACTCCTCGATCATGAGGATTAGAACCTCAGCAACAATTACAAATATTACGTTGATTGCAATAACAGTAGTTCTTGCCTGCTCTGCAGTAATGCCATTCTCAAATGCATTATAGAGACTTTCCTTTGTTATAGCTCCAACAATCAGGTTGGGAAGTTGATATTCAATCCTGCAGTTTAACACTCACGCATTGAAATAAAAAACGAAAACAACACCGCTACCACCAGACAACAAAAATATAGTAATATATACTATTTTCAAGGCAGAAAGATCTTGAACTTCCTAACTAGCAATGCTCACAATCAAAGTTAATATTAACTATGCTTTGCTCAAAATTAAGCAATAGGCATGTACACATGAATGCATGCAAATATGTGTGTATATGAAATTTTTGATCCAAAATCAAGGAAAAAAAAGGAAGATAGGAGTCCAAGTATGTGGCCAGCAAAAACAACTTTGGGGAAGAGAAAAAACAACAGCATGATCTGCGAGAAATTCATTTAGCACAAACCCTCATAATCTAAACAAAGAAAATTATAACTTCCATTAGGCAAGTTCCAAATAACTTTGGGGAAGAAAAAAAACAACAGCATGATCTGCAAAAAGTTCAGAAAATTTTGATTTCCATCAGGCAAGTTTCAAACAAAAAATTTCAACAGAAGCCAATAAATTTAACTGAAACGGAGTGGTTTCAGCCAACCTACCCCTTGTTTCAGGTTTCACTGATTTGGTTAGTTTCAAAGGACATCAATTAGTTTGGTTCAGACTTCGGTTGTTTCAAGCAGGTCAGTCCAAATAATTGATGGCATTAAATATTTATTTATCATATGGCTCTTCATTGTTACTTGGTGAACATTCCTTCAATTCTTTAAGTGTCTTGGACAATTTGTTCCACTTTTTGGTTTTCTTCTTTTTTGTCATAAGAAGGATTACAATTCCTCATGTTTGAATACATGTTCAAGTGATGTCCAGTCTTTCCAAATCTCAGCAATTACTTAGCAAGCAATATTCAGATGTGTATTCAAAATATAAACAAACGAAGATATTTATTTTCCTCCAATTCAGAAAGATGTAAATTGGTGGGAAAAAATTACCTCAACAGGGTTTCTTGGATAAAAGACCCGGGTGTTAAATAGACTGACATTATATAAGAGGATATGTTTTATGTGCATACAATGTATTGTTACATGTAAAAGAAGGTAGGTTAACATTGAAGATAGCATCATAGGCTGAAAATTTGCCTCCAAAAAATATAAGCAAAGTCCAAAGTACCTCGAAAAGAGGCGAAGAATCTCACAATGCAATTTGGACGAAGAATAGGCATACATCCTGAAGTTTGTCTCCACTACTACAAAACCCTATGAAAGGACAACATAAATCTATTAGCCACTAGATATGTATTGCAATATATTTCTAATAGTAGCATTATGGCCACACATACAAGATTATTTCAATGTCATCTTTACAATTGCATGAAGTCATCTCAATAATACCAACATATTTTGCAAGTCAAAGAATTTATATTTTTGCATATACACCAAGAAACTATTTCTTACAAAATATTACCAGTTACTATAGTCATAATAAATGCTCATATGTAGATTCATGATCCCATTTAAAATAATTAATCTAAATAAACTTCCATTTTTCTTATTTCATAATATACATGTAAACTATAAATTCATGATTTATAAATTACTAATTATAAATAGGCTTACTTACTGAGTGTAAACTCATTAAACCTTCACAATGTTTTTCAGAGCCTCAGGATCGATGATGGATATTCGGAGTTGATGGAGCTTCTGATAAATAAAATAGTTCCATAGTGTTGATGTAACCCCAGTAATATTTGTGTGTAGGGTTTGTAGCCCAAAACTTATATAAGTGGTTTGTAATAAAGTATGGATTTGGATTGACTTATTATACTTATTGCCGTATAATGATCGATGTGTAAATTTTGGGACGCCTTGCATGCCCGGCATGCCGGTTGTCACCCTAGCTCAAACTTTTTCAAAAGATAAGAAAGGTCCATGGATGGACAAAAGCAGATGGAAGAGAATGAAATAGGAGGGGTAGAGCAGTGAGAACAACTTAGACAACTTCCAGCAGAGATCACTTATCACATCTATTTCAGCTGAGTCTAACACAGGAAAATATATATATTTTCAGTGTTGCTTTGGCGTATATTATCCATCGGGTAAGCTTCACTGGTATTCTCACATCACTTCCATTTGGGTCTTCATTTGCTTGATACCTACCCTATGCAGACCCTTCAACCAGATCCAAGATTGTTTTTTGAGAATACAACCAAATTCCAAATTGACCTACTCGCCACAGACTGCTCCTGGTCATGTTGTAGATGAAAGATGCGCATGCAATCAAAACACAAAATACTGAAAACTTGAATACACCAATAGCATAACCTGCTAAAATTTGAGATGCTATTGTAGTATCCCGTTGGTAGATAGTCCTATTTATTTGGTAACCACTTGCGATATATATTAATCGTTTGCAGATAATTCTCAACGATATCCATCCACTAACTAATGAGTGATAACCATATCTCTTTTGAAATTTAAAATGCCTACTTTGATGGGAGTAGGCAGTGGAAGGGAGTTAAGAAAATCTCCATAAATAGAGATCTTTTCAACAACACAACGCATCGAGAAAACCATAAAGAAGCCAGAGAGATTGGGTCCCTCATCAAAAGCAAGTCCTGAGGGCATACACTATCGTTGTGCGATTACTCGTTGATTGGAAGCACTCAACTCAATCAAGATCCTAATTCAGATCCTCGAGAAGTAGATCAAGATCCTGATTTAGATCAAAGAGAGGTAGATCATAAACAATGGCTGGAGGTAATACATTGATCCTGTCTATTATTTCGATACAAATTGTGTAGATCATTAATAGATTTCTAACAGTTGGTATCAGAGCTTTAATACCTCTGCCTTGTTTTGTTGTAAGTGTTTCCATTATTTGAGATTTAATTATTTTGGGATCTAATTAAATCTTTTAGAACAACTTATTATCTCAATGTTCGTAGGCATTCTTGGTCTCTATTTCTCTCACATAGGGATAATCCAAAGGCGAGGCTACTGGTAGTACCCTGAATTATTTGACCCAACGGGCGTGTGGTGAGGATATTAGGGACGTACCAAAAGGGAGGCTACTGGTAGTACCTTGGTGCGTTTGACCAAACCACCTACATACCGGGAGAGTTAATAGATCGCCTGGAAGATTGTATGTGATCATCGGAATTTATTTTCTTTTATTCTTAGGTGTGGTTTAAATAAAAGAAAGTTGATATGATTAATAAAACTTCAATTGTGTCGTGGTGGTTACACTTTGGATTCTCAATCCCACGATTTGAACCTCATCGCCGCGTCATCTCCATTAGGCACGGAGAAAAGGAAGAAAAATGCAGTCTCACAGTTTTTTTTTTTAATGGCATTCCCAAAAAAATCGGAACCATATCCACCCCACGGTGGTTTGAACCTAAGATCATGGGATTGAGAATCCAAAGTGTAACCACCACGACACAATTGAAGTTTTATTAATCATATCAACTTTCTTTTATTTAAACCATACCTAAGAATAAAAGAAAATAAATTCCGATGATCACATGCAATCTTCCAGGCAATCTATTAACTCTCTTGCACAACTGATTGTTGTTGAACAACATAATCTTCTAAATTATCAACAACTTGTGAAATCTCAATGACTGATTGTTGAGCACTTATTTGAGTTTGAGGAGTGCTATAAATAACAACCAATCCCTCACTTAGGCCAAACGCACCAAGGTACTACCAGTAGCCTCCCTTTTGGTACGTCCCTAATATCCCTACCACACGCCCGTTGGGTCAAATAATCCATGGTACTACCAGTAGCCTCGCCTTTGGATTATCCCTATGTGAGAGAAATAGAGACCAAGAATGCTTACGAACAATGAGATAATAAGTTGTTCTAAAAGATTTAATTAGATCCCAAAATAATTAAATCTCAAATAATGGAAACACTTACAACAAAACAAGGCAGAGGTATTGAGGCTCCGATACCAATTGTTAGAAAACTATTAATGATCTACACAAAATTTGTATAGAAATAATAGACAGGATCAATGTATTACCTCCAGCCATTGTTTATGATCTACCTCTCTTTGATCTAAATCAGGATCTTGATCTACCTCTTGAGGATCTGAATCAGGATCTTGATTGAGTTGAGTGCTTCCAATCAACGAGCAATCGCACAACGATGGTGTATGCCCTCGAGACTTGCTCTTGATCAGAGACCCAATCTCTCTGGCTTCTTTATGGTTTTCTCGATGCGTTGTGTTATTGAAAACCTTAGAAGGGCTCTCTATTTATGGAGATTTTCTTAACTCTCTTCCACCACCTACTCCCCTCAAAGTAGGCATTTTAAATTTCAAAAGAGATGTGGTTATCACTCATTAATTAGTGGATAGATATCGTTGAGAATTATCTGCAAACGATTAATATATATTGCAAGTGGTTACCAAATAAATAGGACCATCTACCAACAGGATACTACAGCTATAGCAAGTGGACCAATAACCAAGAAGATTCAGGCAACTATTTCAGAATGACTTCATAGTAATCTTTTTTTTTTAACATTTATTCCGTATAAAGGCTATTCAGAAGTTCCCCTTAGGTTAGATGAGGTCTTTCTTCCGATTTCCAGATGCTTTGGAAGAAACCAAGTTACCTCACTAATAACAAACTGCAAATTTCTTGAAACTTCATTCCACACACCCTACCATTCCAATCAATTTGGTGACATTTTTATGCTAAAATTTCACAACTCCTACATCTTAGTTTAATCCTTAGTAGCTGGAATATGCTAAAATTTCACAACTCCTACATCTTAGTTTAATCCTTAGTAGCTGGAATCTTCTACCTAAGGTAACACACCCGTTTTGGACTCTTCCTAGAATCTTGAACCAATACTCACTTCCCAAGTTCTTCCTTGCTGAACATAACTTGCTAAACATAATTCTAAAGTATCTGCTTCCCTGCACCTGCATCCACAACTAATCCCGCAGTAAGGCTTTTTCACTTCCAAGCCCATCTTCAATAACATTTTTATACAGCTATGCAGGCAATCTAATCTATTCATTTCTATAAGCTTGATAGTTGGTATACATCTAAACATTTTGATACATATACTGACATTAACTATGAGCACCACCAAATTATCAAAGATACTGTCAGAGGCATGCAACAATAACAACATTGCCAGCAGACTGCTCAACCATCCTAAACTAGCTATATATATGTATTGTGTGGAGAAGTTGTTGCTGATGTGGTATACATGCATTCCTGAAGCAAATAATTTCAAACTATGTTTTAATTCCATGTCAACATCTAGTGAGCAAGATTGACATGGAAAAAAATGAGATGATGGGCCTGGATAGAGAAGAGGGACTCCAAGCTAGCCAATAGAAGTCAATGAGACCAGGGACATTTTAGAAAAGTTTCCAACAACAATAGAAGACATGCTTAATAGCAACAATTGACAAATCATGATTCATAAATCCAAACCCAATATACAACAGGATGAGGCCTGATGGCTATGGCTACGACACTCTATGACTGCAATAAGTACAAAACCACATGAAGATTGAAGTGGGGGAGGAGGGGAGGAAAAGAGAGGGGTAAATGGTACCACAAATTTTGACATGTAATAATTTATTAATAGAAAGCAAGAGTTGTAGCAAATGGCAACAGCTCACAGACAAAAGGATCTGTAAAGGCAAAGACTATTGCGATAGAATATGCATGTTCATCAAAGTCGCAGAACATGAAACCTCTTTGCGTGATGATGAATCTGACAGGCTCACTGAAAGATTTGTAGCCAATTTAGTTGGTATGAACCAACTTTCCTTTCTGCCCTGAAATATAAGATAAATTACAAGTTCAAATATGTGGTTGATAAAGTCAACTTATTAGCAGCTAAAGGATTTATTAAAAAAAGAATAATGTATTCACCTGTTGAAGTTTGACTAGTCCCAAGTCTGCAAGGTCTTTGACAGCATGTTTTTGAACATCAGTTACGGTATTTAAGTTATATGCCTGTAGCATCACAGAAATTAGCATTACTAGCTAATCACCATGGAACTTATAGCACCAAAAAGAGATATTCTACATGTGAGCTATAATTATCTAAAGCAACTTTTCAAAATGATGACAAACATCGTCTGGATGGTTGCATAGGTCTTTCCTTCTTGTTCTCCCCTTCTGGTTTAGCTTGATGGTCACTGAAGCCCATACTGGCTGGATATATTCTCTTTTTTCTTTTTTTGTTGATATAATGATTTAGTTGACAAAAATATGTCCTCGGGCATCAAAGATGACATATTTTAGCTAATATCAAAGATCGCATATCTTAGCAGACAAAGATGATCTAAATATGCTGTGTGATTCATTATTTCTTCATTATGCCCAAACACCACCAGTGAAAATTAAAGATAATGAGAATATCTCAAACAATAGCAATGTACTAAGAGCCTCAAAGATCATCGTCTAAGTATGCTTCAATAGCACTTTTTAACTTTCTGAATAAGCAATGTTTGTTTTATTCATAGTTTTATACAGTGAAAAATTTGTTATTCTGACAAAAATTACTTAAAAATTAATGAGATTCGGCTCATTGATATTCAATGAACTAACAGGAAAACTTATCAAGAAAATGTGCTATTATGCCACTAATATGTTTGTATTGAATAATCTTTTTTTTTTTGTCAAAATAGTTTCAGAATCAGGGAAAACTCATCTGCTACCTCTCCCAGGGTATGAAAACTAAGCTCAAGGAGGAAGGATATTAAATCTGAGGGATCCACTCCACGATCCTACACCATGATAAAAAGAAAAAAGAATGAGAACTTTATGAGATATATAAATAAATGAAATTTCTGGAAAATAAAGATACATAGTATGCCATTGATACCTCGGAGGAAGAGATATATTCTCTTATTATGTACCAAAGTTGCGCATTTCTATCCATCAGCTTTTAAAGAAGAGAACATGAGGAGCTAAAAAATGTGAAATGCTAATATACCAATAAAGTTCAAAGTAACACATACAAGGAACTGGAAGCCATTCTCTGTTAACTTTGGAGCTTCATTTTCCCTGCAGATATGTTACATCAGCATTTGCAAGTATTATATTCATATGTACATGCATGCCTATCTGCTGATGTTATAGATCACATGCAGCAGCCAAAAAAAAGGAGACATCAGAGATTAAGAACCTTGCACTCAAAAGTCCTCGCTGGAAAACTCTCATCAAGGATGAACTGAAGCTTGTTAATCTTTCTGCCTGAGCTGAGTTTATAAGTTGTAGCAAAAAGCACTGCAATTGCCACAGGATAAATCAAAAAAATATTGTAAGCAACTCACAGAATTTTTAGAAGGAAACAATAGTTTTCTTTAAACAAAACGAGAATTGGTGAAGCAAGGTAAACAATAAAAAGCACTGTCATTAGACATACATGGTAAGTAATAATCTAAGAAAACCTAGTGCCAGAGTAGCAACCTCCCATTGTTCTAGGGCATAGGCCTCTAGATCCTCCAATGTTGGCAATCTCACAGTGACAGTTAAGGGCATCGGCTCCCTTGGTAAAGTTCCACTGCAATTATAGAAGTACAAATTGAACTAACAGGTTTACCATATTGAAGATTATGACTTACACAGTATATAAAAGCTTAGATTGGTATTGCCAAAATATGTACAAAAATCTTAGTAAAGGCAACATATATTGTGATGGCACTACTTAGTAAGGGTA